>JAUTBV010097080.1:0-10948 GCA_032361325.1 Lepetodrilus fucensis
CCTATTTAATATAAAATATGATTTGTTTTATAACTATCGAGTGCCGGAGGATAAGTACATCACTAAATAACAACTTTCGGGTGGATAAATCAAGCGTAATATTATTAGTCTCAGATCGAAATTCGTTTGTCCGATTAGACATGTTTATCAAATGTGATATTATGCCTTTAAAGAAGAGATTTTCCCATCGGAACAAGTATGTTTACATTGTATTGCTGTCTGTTTATGATATCCAATACGTAACCTATTTACTTCATGCTATCTTACAGGCACACCGCTACCTTAGAACATCCTGGTTCCAGTTGATGTCTTAGGCTACCCTAGATTCCAAGAAAATCTACGAGGACCAACCAAACCTTGATATTCCTATATACCTTTATTCTTGTACTATTTCACATGATCCCAATTTCTTTTAAAACCCGGAACTCGGAAGTATTTCTAGTTGTGATTCCAAACTATTATAATTGACATTGTTGTTGTAGCCTGTAAACAGGATTAAAACAAGGAACTATACAGTGTATAATAGATGACACTGTATACATCCGTAAAGTCGTCCTTCACGGTGTACATATTATCATGAGCGAGTTTTTTTCCTAAGTTTGCATAACTTGTACCCAATGCCTTTCTGTTGTGAATAAGTTAAAACTATTATCATGTAATATAATAATAGCCGATGTCAGGTAGTATACTTACCATTCTCTGGATGAAATACGCATTGATCAGGAGGATTATCATTATTAGTGTGGTGACTGTTGTAGTATTGAAAGCTCGATTTGTGTCTTGTGTTGTGGCGACAGCTTGATTATACCATTGAACGATTCCTTCTGCCGACTGCTGGATTCCATTGCGGGGTAGGCGTTTTAATAGCCATTGGATTTCAGATTTGTCCTTCATTTCAGACGTATTTTCAATATACATGTACTTAAAAATTACAGTAAAGGTCGGCAGATATCTTATGGGGAAGCTTTCTACCAAATCTTGGAACTAGGTTTCTCTCGATTCTCATACCACTGTTCTTCCAATTCTTCCAATGTTCTTGACGTGTACCTTATGTCTGTAGTAATTTGTAAATTCTTCATAGTTCAAAACAATAGAATTACAGTGAAGTTTGTTTATTGATATCTTACAATATAATATTAATACAGGGGTAGAAAACACATACTGAGTACATGACAGACTGTAGTCCACTCCATCCACATAGCACAAGAAGAAACACAGTGGAATGTAATGGACAGACTCCCATTAACCTAGGGCCTGTCTTACACTGTTGTTGCAAGCTTACATTATCAACGTACACATTGGTGCAAAATAAACTTAAGGGCGAACTGCACAGGACCTTTGTATAGTCAAATCAATACCATACCAACGATTTCTGGTAGGTAGGTGTGTACCTCATTGTAGAAAGAAACGTAGAACTAGGACATATACTCTGGCTGACAGCGTCTGCCATGTTGCTGGTCATCACATGATTCATGTAAGGTTTCAACATTTAATGTTCAACAGCTTCTGAACAGATGAAGGATTGCAAGTCTTGTCATAAATAAGTACAATACGATTAAAGGTATCCTTGCCTTTATAATGGTATGAATCTAAACATTAAGCATGGTGTAATTCACATCACTATGACCCCGAAAGCAAGGATATCTTAAAAACCTTTGTTTAGCCTATAAGGAAACCAGTACATATCAATCCTTCGTGTGTCAGAGAATCATGTGTCAGAGAATAGACACATAAAACAAACAAAAACACGGTCACAGTCATCCCCCTTGTTGAATAGTTAAGTCTCAGGCAGAACCAACCTTACAGAAAGGAATGGCAATGTCTGTGGAATTGAAAGCATCTGCTAGTTTACAATCCCTAAAGGATGCTCTCGGATACAACACTGCCATGCCCCACGTGGTGGGGAACTAGTTGCACTAGCTAGCCCTGCTTGTGTCAAGCTTTGTAACATTTCTTTTTAGGAGTAGGCTGTCCAAAACATTCAAGTAAAGAATGAGAGAGTAGGATATAGGTAGGAGATATAAGTTAAAACAAGCCGAGGATGGTTGCTCTCAAGTACACTGAATTGGTACTCCAAACAAACTGAGCAGTCGTAAGTAGTCTTTGATGTAATGTTTGACATTTGGATAGAAGGTATTCTCGAAATACCGTGGTAGGTTAGTAAAACGTTCAGCTGATCCTTGTGACCTAACACAACTCCTCTGGAAAATAGCACGTGTTGAAAAGTGATGCACATATTTAAAAGGACACCGATATAACCAAACTCTATAGTGGCTGTCCCTATGCTCTGGAAACACACAGAACAGCCATCACATAGACATACAATATTGTCACTGGTGTAGGCCACATTTCTATAGTATGTGCCGATCATCATACGATTAATATCGGTTAACATGACACCTCCAAGACATTTTCATCACAATACAACACATTCATGTACGGTGTTCCAAAGATTCATAATGAAGTGTAAACCATTATCTTGCTAAAAAGATTCTTGCCAAGGACGCATATCTCAACATGCATATTAAAAATGTAAATGAACATATCCATAAAGGTCACAAGAATAACCTTAATACTTTAGTCTATATGCAATATAGATACAGGACTAGATCACAAAATCACAAGTGTAGTTCAAATAGACAGATGAATGTGAAGATTAGGACATTCTTATGTACAATCATGTCATGCAATTATTGTTATAAATCACATCAATCTACGTCTAGCTGATATTCCAAGCACATACCAGTCAAGTAAGGCTTGTACTAAAATCACCAACAGACACTGATTGACGTATGGAAGAAAGAATATCTCGCAGGGGGAAATTAGGAATTTTGGCCTTTTGAAAAAGAAAAAAAAACAGAATCTTTTGTTTGTTTGTAGTAGTAACCAATTCAACCTTCACTGATGATGAGTAAGACACAAGGGATTTCTTGTGAGCAGATATACAAAGCATGAAGTAATGTAGTAGCTACAACTTGAGCAGACTCCCAATAGACAATGACAGCACAAAGAAATCATCAAGATATAGGCCAGCCTTAAATAACACATGTCAATGGATGATACTCGCAAAGTCGCTTCTTATGTACAATTTTAAAATTACATAACCATGATATTCAGTCGGATATTTAACTCCAAGCATTCACACTCACAATTGGCATATACACAAGTTGTTTGGAACATCAAATGTCCACACACGCACATTATTTGAATCTTGCTCTCGCAGCTGGGAATTTATTGATGCCTCTTTACTTATTTTATATATTTGGCATCAGTATTATAATCGTTAGTGTCTCCTTGTTGGCATCAAACAAACCGCCACAAATAGCCCGAGTCCTTGTTCCCACGCACGACACAGGCCTGAGTGGCACACACACCAAGCTCAGAATACTACGTAGGTATGCAGTCATCTATCACTCTACGACACGTACAGTAGTGGAAGCTTCTCCTCCCGGTGCCTCAAAGTCAATATATATATATACACACGCATATATATCCCTTTGTTTCCTAGCAATGGCACAGTCAGGTAGCGTGATGGTAGTCGTCGGGTGTCCAACGTCACTAGGTAACCATGGTAACACAGGTGTAGTAGTTAGAACGTTTACACACACATCACACGCACGCACATCGTATATAGTATATTGTTATAGCCCGAGTTTTGGCAGGAATGGGTTTGGTGTGACTGAGAGATCATCGTCCATCATCCCCGCAAGCTTCTAGTCATTTACGGATTTGGCGCGACGATCCTGAGCGCGGAGGCACTTCTTCTTTCGATGCACTCCCTCGACGCAGCCCCGAGTTGAGGGGCGCCATCATGCCCTGCTGCAGCTGCACCGATGACATGCGCGTGTGCTCTCGCTGGAGCTCGCCCGTCGGGATGCCTCTGTGTAGTTTGGTGCTTGTGCGTCGCTCTCGCTCCCTCGAGATCGGCCGTGGGGAAGTCGCTGCAAGGGAAAAATTGAATAAGATTAGTCTTGAAGAGTAGAACACTTTGGCAGGCATAGAATTCATCGTGCATTGCCATGATGTTATCATTATCAGCACATTGCAAAGTAATTGAATCGATACACATTTCTATAGGTGGTTCGACAAGATCTAAAAATATACACACATGGTACCGTACCCAATGGGATATTTGGCACATAACTGAGATCATAAATGAATATCTCGGAATATTATCATCATTGTTTGCAGGACCAATCTGTGGTCACAACATGAATGAATATTACCAATGAAACAAACATTGCAGCTTTCCATAGATAGAGATGGGTTTATACACGGCAATACCAATATGTAGCAATACGGTAATGTCTACTCAAAAAGTTTTGTCAATATGCTAGTTTTATTAGAAATAAGAAAATGTTTGTTTTGCATGCGAGTTGGATGTCGGTTGCGTTTTTTTTACATTGAACATCCATATCATTATCAAATATATTTTGCCTACTTGATAATGTAATTGATCTACCAGTATGTGATTTAACAGTTGAACTATATCATGGTACATATTCGTATTGCAACACAAGATATATGACAAGAACTTGAAAAACACAGTATACATAGCAATACCCATCTCTAGACATATACATGAACATATCCCAGTTTACGACTATCACAGACATCAAGCTAACTTGTATTCTTGATTCCTGTCCAATGATGAGCAACGGAGACCAATAAATCCAACATATTGAGCACATTGGACGTCCTTCTGTAGCGGCCTTCTGTCAGAATAGTTTGTACTTGTTGAGTGGCAATGCCCCCATACCAAAGCAGAACATTTGTTGTGTATGTGCATGTAGTGTGTTATACATTGGTTTCAAGTTCTGTAATATAAACACAGCAGACTACAGATAGCTGTTGATAAGATTGTGACAAACATTCCCAAATAGGCATACATTAACCCTCTCCATGCTGGAGGCAACTGGATATGCCATAAAGAGCAGTACCTGTGCCTAATCTAGCAAGGAGAGGGTTAAAGTGTAGTTGTGCTGGATCTTTGGTAGAACATTGACATTCCACAAACGATGACAACTGATCCATACTAAAACATTCTGAGCAACATGGCTATTTTCATTAATGGAGTTTATTTACAAAATTCACAATTATTTTATATTACCGTATACATGTACATCATAACGGATAGAGATTCAAGAGACTGAGTAGCCAGAGAAACATGATTAGACATTGTAATGTAAATGCACTCAAATATGTGACGAGGTTCAAGTACACATTGTAATGATAACGTATCTTATCAATGTTATAACATTGGTGATCTCGTATTATTATCATTATTGATTCTCGTGTGCTTTTCTTTCACAATAAATAATACAAAATAAGATAACATAATAAGAATTCTATTTCTACTAATAATTCCATAGTCTTGTCCGTCTACTTTACATTTACTTCAGAATGGGCAATATCTAACCTGTCCAAGAACGCATAGCTGGAAAATCCATGCAGTAGATTTTCAATCAGTTATATGTAAAATAATGATCAGATGATAAAGCATAGGCTTTAATAAAGTAATCTTGCTGCATTTGTTCACACTGGAATTAAACTAACCGAATACAGTTCTAAGCTTCAAGCAGCCCTAAAATCCCATTTACTCAGTGTTAACTTCATGCTCGCAATAATCATACACACATTTTATAACACCTGCTAAGAAATTAACTAACATGAGAATGAATTTGCTGCCAAATAACAAATTTAATTTCCAAAATTTTGAAAAGTCGTGGTTTGCAGAGTTCTAATAACATTGAATATAGAACATGTTTGAATACAACTGAATTGGTACTAATTCATGGTCGTCTTCAGAGCGAAAAAAAATATGAAACAAGTTTTAGTTTAGGAAATAAGAAATATTACTCTGTTACCAATCGGCAGGTCACGTGGTCACAAACTCTGCACCGCGCTAAGACTAGTTCAAAGAGAACCGCACATGGTCTATCTACGCTGTACGGAGTAAAAGTCCAACTGGATTAAATGAGTATTTATTTATCATTAGCATTACGCATGTTTGGCAGTGGATATAAATCCACCGAATATGTATGCGTCTTATAGGGTGACATTTTTTCGAATGGTCATATAAATCTACTCTAAACTCAACAGACAATTGATGCCCGCCGCGACGGCTTATGTGTATTAGGTGAATTTGCAAATAAGTAACCAACTTCACACTTGGTATTCTAGTTACTTATTCGCGAAAGTGTAAAAAAATAAAAATGAAAAAAAAAGATGCTTAAAATATGTTCTCACCGCCTGGATTGATGAAATAAATGTGATTGAGGGATACATTTGTGGACTTTTTTCCCAAAAATACTTTGAATTTTCGAATCGGGAACTGGGAATAAGTAACCAACTTCACGTTGCCGGTGCTATTAGAGATTTATGGCATCTGATGTCGTCACCATTGCACATGAAAAGAAGTAGACTGGTTTGTGTAACGTTCTTTGTCATCATGTTCGAGAGTTTGGAACACGAGCATGTACAAGGACAATGGTTGAAGTCTGCGGGTCACGTGTAATTAAGCATTGTTTAACTACCAGTGCATATGCACCTGGAATCACTGGTAGAATTATAAAGATGAGATCACTTGGTCATTCACGGCAATCCTCTGATTGGTTGCAGCATCGTTGTCATGCTTTGGCATACGGCAACACTTTCAAAAATAGTTTAGTTCTTAAACCACGTAGCCTACATTGCAGGTTACAGATCTACATTTGACTATGTACATTTCCTGGTGATCGTGCACGATCAATTTTGACCTATCTATTATTTATTCTTATTATAATATTCACGCTGATATAGTTTGAACTATCTGAAACTGTTAATGATGTCAAATACAACACGATAATGTTGGAATTATCGAAATCTTAGAGTAATTAATTATGACATGCCCCATATCAGAAATAGCTTGTATCGTGTATACTATATACACAACTAATATCGATAAGGTCTCGCTAAATTAAGCATCTTGTCAGAACAGATGTGTTTTTCTAATAGGATAATATTGTTAAGAATGTTTACTATTTCTGCCTATGTATACATTCGTGTACCGAGTTTTCATGTACATATATCACATGGTTTATGCAGTCTGTCACGTGCTTTGCACCCATCTATCACGTGGTTTATGTCACGTGGTTTACTCTAATCACTCAACTCCTTGTTCCCTCTCAGTACTTGTTCCTAACACCTCTCCCACGAAGAGCCTGTGGTCCTTTCTAGCTGTAATGTCTGTACTTTCTGTCCGACGCATGCGCAGTTACCAAGGATCAGCACCGCACAGTGTAACTGCGCATGCGTCGCACAGAAATCACAGACATTACAGCTAGAAAGGAGCAGGCCCCAGATCCCTTGAAGCAGACATTCCAGGAATGTAAAACATGCAAGGCGCCTCAACTTAAAAACTAATTTCCGCTTACTAATTGTTCTTTTATTCAGACTGTGGTTATATTCAGTGCCATGCATGTCTCGCTTCCGAAAAGGTTCCAAGGCGTTTTAATTTTACTCTATGCCAATTGTACATAACTAGCATGTTTGTTTACTACATAAAATGCTAGTATTCCTCGAATATTGATGAAGGTGTTTTTTATCAGTATTACGTGTACATAATTATATTGTATCTGCGATAAGTTATTTGTAGGATAAGTAAAGCTAAGTCAATTTTATCAAAACAATATTTATTATGTTTTAACATACATGTCTATTCTTTCGCAAGTTCTACTTCTTTTGTTTACGATTATTCCAAAAACTGATTAAAAGGAACCCTTTAGACATAATTATCAAACTTTCTCTAACATTCTTCGATCGAAAAATAAAATATATTTTCATACCGTCTTCTAGGAATATTGCAACAGCTATCTGGATTTCAATGAACACTATTCATACTTTGCTTCCTGATTTATTGTCACTTCATCTCATACATTCTCATTGTGTCGTTTCTGTTTCCACACGGGTGTATTGGCAGGAAGAACGGCGGCAAATATTGCAATCAAACTTGTGGTTAAAGGTGGTAAGTGGCGAGTATCTGGACGCCCTGGTACTTCCTGTGTAGCTCTATACTCTCTCAGCTGTCTGGCCTGGTATCTCGTGTACTGATCTCTCTCTTCATCAACGTAACTAACAACAGCTTTGTGTTAAATCAGTAGGTTTCTTGTAGTATTAGGTATGCTAACATTTCTCAGTGTGTCAGATATTAATATAATATCTTACGTAAACAAAAACAAATGAGATATTATGTACTTACACGTAATTCGAGATGCGCATACATGCGTCATGTTTATATAGGCCTACATACAATCCACGATGGTGATGTTGATTAAGGAATTATACGCTTGAGGCGAACGTTACGTTGCGCGTAGAGTTGAGGTCAGTACACCGCACGTCAGTGACCTCTTAGCATGACCTCTATCTGGCACGCGCCTTCTACGGTGACGGCATATGTCCTTACGATGATGGTTGATGGGGAACGTTCTGTCCTGTGTAGTACTAACATAGCATCCGGTAGACGTCACAATTGCCTGCGCAATCACGTCACAATTTGGGAGGAATGGTGTCATTTACACACCAATTAGATTCCAATTCACTAATACCATCATATCAAGGATAAGTAGCGTCGGTTTACAACTGTGTTCCACTAATTTAGATTCAGTGCGAATTTAGGAATTTGAGCTGATTTCTGAAAAGAGATTGATTTCTGAAAAGAGATCGACTGGATCCCAGAATAATAGTATTTTGTTTCCTTCAACCGGAAATATATTTCTGGATGTACTTCATACATGTGTGGTGTGCGGTGATAGGCAAACAGAAGTACTAGGCCTTAGGTTGACTAAAACTCCCGAGAAATGTCTGTTCGATTCAGAGATGAATCATGTTGTTCAGCATGGTTAACTGGTAATAAATCGGAATGGATGTAAGGTACGTAAAAAAGACAACAGCCATGCACATTTCACCTACACGGTTATCATCAAAATCATTAAACTGGGTACGTCTAAAAATAGAATTAGCTCCACTTATACCTCCTACGCTATATATTGTGTATATTTCTGTATATGGAGGCGACTTTACCAGCTGTTTACCAGTATAACTGTGTGAGTAAGTGTTGTCAGTGTAGCCCCTGGACTACGACAAGACTAGAGTACACCATTCTGTAGGTCAATGACGTCATCATCAGCTTTCAGGAAACGAGACAATTTAAAATGTGAGATGTATTTGGATTTCAGCATTACCTTCACAATCATGCAATTTAGTTCCGAGAATACAGTGCAATGAACCCGCGATTTATAGAGGGTGTATTTCCTGTAATAATAATCAATATCATTAATAGCAAACATAAACCAATCTAATGATGTGTATGGTGATTTGGTCCCTCTTATTTCAACAGGACGAGAAGAACCAAATTGTACATACAAATTTGTGGTTGCAAATGGTAAGTTGTAATATTACTCTTGAAAGAAACATTTTAAAGAAATTCGAGCTACATACGTCAGCGTTTATACATTATTCCATTTGAGTCTTTGATTGCTAACAAAATTTGCATGCTACACTTTATTGGTTTCTGTTTTAAATTTTATTCTTTGATGGATCTGAACAGTCTTGTAATATCAGTCCACTGCACTAAACGAATCTAAACTAAATATTCTGTTGTGTTTGATATTGATTGCATCTTGTTGTCAGCACTAAATCCAGGGAACTTCAACGCGTTGGTTGGTTTCTCACTGTATATTGCACGGTCCACTCACTAGATATGATTTTGCAATTCACATGTGAATGAGAGTTGGTTGAGAGAGACATATGTTTAAAGCCTTTTTCCAGGGTAGAACTCTACATCTATTTCTTTCTAAACGCTTGTGTAGACACTTTTTTTTTCTCTGTTAGCTCCATGTTGATTCAGGACCTCACCCCCACCCACATCCGGCTCCTTCACGACAACCAACACCCACAATCAATTGCATCGTCGTTGTGATGACTATCGATACTGGGAACATTGCTTTTTTTCATTCCAACATTAAGTTAGACATTAGACCTTTGAACAATATCTGCTTGCTTCAATTACATATTCTACTTATTTGCACTCTGTACGACTATATAAATGTTGAATCTTGTCGTCGTAATGTCAGATACGTATGTTACGTATTTGTACATTGTCAGCTAATTATTTAAAATTCCCATGCAATCGATGACATCACAATGAACAGCAATCTACTCTCTCCAACCCAATCCCAGTCTAAGTAGCCTCGGCGAGGTCCACCACTCTACCTTATCCTCCAATCACTGTCACAGCCCCACTCTCTGTACTGCTTCCACGAGGCGAAGCGCAACGTCTTCCCACAACTAGTTTTAGGTATTTGTAAAGAACTATTTACAGGCCAAATACATTCATTAGATTCACGTTGAATTTAGAAAACTATCTGTAATTGGTTACATCTATACTTTGGTGGTAATATTTCAGTCAGCATCCCAATACATTACAAATATCTGCCCCAGGCTCATTGACTTTTTGAATATTCAATTAGGTGATTGCGCATTTCATGTAAAACATTCTGCTAACGTAATGTATAGAAACATGTATTTAAAAGCGTCAACGCCGTATATCACCCGGAATATTTATTGTAAATAACGATTGAATGTTTCTAGAACTGCCCATTCCATGTCGTGTCTGACATATGTGTTCCCCTCATAAAGGTATGGCATGATGTCAACCTGCGTTGGGATCCCGCTGACTACGTGTCCCGTCCACTCATACGTGGCGACCAGACATCCTCATGTATAACAGATGAGACCAGACATCCTCATCTATAACAGGTGATACCAGATCCTCATGTATAACAGGTGAGACCAGACATCCTTATGTATAACAGGTAAGACCAGACATCCTCATGTATAACAGGTGAGACCAGACATCCTTATGTATAACAGGTGAGACCAGACATCCTCATGTATAACAGGTGAGACC
>JAUTBV010097091.1:0-16730 GCA_032361325.1 Lepetodrilus fucensis
TATGTGTCCGTATGTGTGTGTCTCTCTCTCTCCCTCTTTATCTCTCTCCTTCTCTCTATCTCTATATATATGTGTGTTTGTGTATGTGTCCGTATGTGTGTGTCTCTCTCTCTCCCTCTTTATCTCTCTCCTTCTCTCTATCTCTATATATATGTGTGTTTGTGTATGTGTCCGTATGTGTGTGTCTCTCTCTCTCCCTCTTTATCTCTCTCCTTCTCTCTATCTCTATATATATGTGTGTGCGTGTGTGTGTGTGCGTGTGTGTATGTGTGCATATTGTTCTTTAGTAATCTGCTAAAAAGCGAAGACCACCAAAACATTGATCAGATGTTACAGTTGTGTTCATTCCCCTGTCGGACTCAAGCCAAATTCGAGGTAAATTTTCACAATTTCGTGATGGAATGCGACACGCATATAATACGAGTGATATCCTTCCCAACATGTTCCATCCCAACATATAACTCAGTAAAAAGGAGTTTGTGGGACACTCAGGGACTCAGAGCCTAAGGAACGTCTTTCAATGGGACGAGAGTGACCATCGCCAATGCAAGGAGCAGACACTGGTATAGTGCGTCGATTTATCTGGAGCATCCTTGGGGAACATTTCATACGATTCCCGCAGTCAACGCATAGGCGGACTAGTACTGAACATTCTCGTGCTCGCGTTCTTCTTACATAGATTAGAATCCAAGTGAGCCCCAAGAGCGGAGACAGACAATTGGACCGGGTCACGTGATCCCTCTCCCGACCACCCTTACGGAGTACCCAGGTGCCCCGAAAATACCATCTTTTGTTGTGGTACATTATTAAGGCAAATATGAAGAAGAAAAGACTTCGTCCGACATATAGTTTCGCACCTATATTTCCCTTCAAACACCCTCCCCCCCCCCCCCCCTACCCCCCACCCCTCACCCCCTACGAGTGTACAGGGTTTCTTAGGACGTGGATATAACGTTGTTTTCAGATTCGCATGGGAAAGTTATTGTACGCATGTAGGTTTCAGACTGTAATATTCCCTGCGAGGTATAGAATTTGTAGAAAACCTCCCGTTATGACTAGATCAAAGAGCTACGGGATGTCGCCAGGTCTCCTCGTGAACGTTCAAGTCATATTACGTCTGGAAATGGGTTTAAATACTTGAAAGGAACACTTCTCTATTATGATCGCCATTTGTCCCATCTTAAGTATCTTCTATTCGTTATATTGTTGGTCAAGTCGGCACATGTACATCAATGTGTCGTTGTGTGTACATGTGTGCGTGTGTGTGTGTGTGTGTGTGTGTGTGTGTGTGTGTGCACGTCTGTGCATTCACATTAATTATATTTCAATTTCTGCGTTTACAGAAATACATTTCACATTGGTAAATTATATATCGATCCAAATAGTTTGTGTGGTTTAAGCAATATGTACACTATGTATGCATGTGTGTGTGTGTGCGTGCGTGTGCGCGTGTGCGTAAGAGAGAATATGTGTGTATGTGTGTGCGTGTTCACGTGAGCAACATACATACATACTATATTTAAAATGATTAAACAATGTGATAATTGAAATACCTTCAGCACAAAATACGTTGAATATAAAATCAATAGCTTTGCAAGTTTAAACAAATTAATCTAAGCCATTTTACCCAGTGGCGATTAGTATTCGTATTGTTTTCATACTGTTTTCTAAAGTCGTTTATTTGCATGTATCCCTTCCATGTGACACTCATAATAACATAGTTCTGTCTGTCTGTCTGTCTGTCTTCATTCAGTAAATAAACTGTTAAAATAATTCAATTTTGTTTTATTATCAGCGCCATATTTTACACAATAGTTTTCCCACTATCGTCGCTATTACCAAAACATTCACGAAATAACTTTCTATCCACCATGATTACTTACATGTTAAAAACTATAAAAACTATATACATATAAAGATAGATCTAATAAATGAATGCTTGCAACTAAATGCAATTAACTTTGTCCATTATTTGTACAACTAAATGTAAACAAACAAAAATACATAAGTTATGTACAGTCAGGATATACTAACCGCAACGATCTGTAGAAATCATCGGAAGACATATGTGTGTTTTTAAAAAGGAACTTTGCCAACAGTATAGATTTCAATAAATTCACTTATGAGTATATTGTGACCACCAAATACCTTTACTATTAAAGTTTTTACTCGTGTCCATTAAGTGGATGATGAAAGAAAAGTCAACAATATTATCGGGAAATCTTGCTTGGTTAACATAATAATTGCTTAAGTATTGACCTAAAATGGGAAAGCTTGTCAAACAATCTGAAAAGACTGTAGGCCCGTCTACATATTGTGTTTTAGGATTAAGTCCGAGGGAAGAAACACACAACGCGACACCTTTCTCGAGAAGACTACAATCTGAGTCGTGGGGAAAAGCTTACTGTCAAATCTCCCCCTTGCCGAACCCTCCGTTTAGACAGCGATATTTGACATTCAAAATAAAACAGCCGTTTTCATCTGGACCCCCAAAACGCTTGAATAAGCATTAAAGGAGAGTTAGAAATCTGTTCTACAAACATGTGCACTGCGCGAGAGTAATCTGGTATTTTTTCTTTTGGCGCTCATCCCAAAATGTGTACGAAATAAAATTTGAGACCGTCGGAAGTAGCCCTGTAGAAGGTAGTGGCCTTGTGACATAATCCCGGGGATCTCCATACCTCTTATCCACTAAATAAGACTTTGTACGTTGTCTGCCAATGACTGGGCGGACAACGTTTGCCAGCCAATTGGAAACGTAAACTGCAGATGGGATCAGGAAACATAGAGGGGTTATTAGCATGGTTTTCTTTCCCTGAAATAACCCCAAAAAAAAGAAGAAAAAAAAGGAAGGTAGTGTTATAATAATTCAGGAATTGGAGTGCTGCAATTAAAATAAGATACGAAACTGACGTTTCTCATTATACCTTTCGACAGTCCGTACTTATAGGAGAAGCAAAAGATGAGATTAGAGTTATTGGATCGTATTATGATTTATGTTTTATTTTATTTTATGTTCTAGTCAAGAAATAGTGTTTGAAATATTGTATACAGTGTATCTATTTATTGAAGTATGACTATTCTTCTTGGTTATTATGCCATTCTCGCAGTAGTGTTAACTATATATATATATGTTCTATGTTAGTACAGTAACTATATCATTGGATTGCCACTGCACGCTTGTCTAAGATTAAATAAGCGAAAGTCAGTAAAAGAGACACGCATTATTAGGAGTACCGTACATCATTTAATATTCAAGTACTCCCACTCCCCCTCTCTCTCTCTCTTTCACTCTCTTCCTCTCGCCCTCCACCCTCTCTCTCTCTTTCTTTCTCTCTCTCCCTCACCCTCTCTCTCTCTCTCACCTTCTCTCTCTCTCTCTCCCTCCCTCCATATGCGTTTTCTATATGATATTGTGCTTCCTGAGTAGGATCTTTGAGCGACCTGTTCGTGATGTTAATGAATATCCTTTGAGATAGCAACTTTGTGTTCATGCATTCTCCATGATTTACAATTGGCATATTGTTACGTAAAAGACTTAATCGAATCCCAGCTAATTTGAACCATTTTCTTGAGACAAGAATGCTGATTAATGCTAATGCAAGAATGAAATTGCCAAACCGTGATTCGAGACACTGAAATCTCGATTCCTAAATAGGAGGACGAGCCACATTCCCCACTGCTTGGTCTATGAATTAAAATCAGATGAACGCTTGTTTGATCACTTCCGGTACTGATGCAATAGTTTGTGACCTGCTAAACACTGTTGATTGTCAATACTAATATTCAATATTAATTGGAAAAAAAAAGAAAGGGATATAATTACGTGCATAATTATAGTGAGCGCAAATAAATCCCATTGTTTGAAGAACATCATTATTGATAATTTTGAAAGATGTTCAATGGAACTGTGTTTAGTGCTGTTTACAATATATATTTAGTCAATACAATTAATCACGGGCCAATAGGCTTTTTGGACTATATTTACTTTATATAATTTTAAGAACGAAGATTTCGAAAATGTTTACAGGATCCAGATACTTTTCAAGAACTTGCAAACGCATTTGAAGAAGAATTGCATCAGATTCACCTAGACGAGTTCCGAAATTTGGTAGAATGCTTACTTACAACATATCTTCGGGCCTTAATACATTTTATTGAGTATAAATGGACCGTATGCTATATACTGCAAAGATTGACGATAAGATGGACAAAAGATACAAACTACTATGTTGTACCAGGACAGTGTAACCTGGCAAGTTCTGTCTGCAGTGGATTAAATGTTATTAACAAAATAAATGACTAGGACACCGAGGAAGATAAACGAAACTTTAATACTTTGTCTAATGCTGTCTACACGAAATCACATTTAACTGTTAACTATATACATGCATGTATACCAACTGTCCATTGATATCAGATACTTCAAATTATGAGACTGTTTCTAGGTGTTTCTTTGTAAAGCGCTTTCAGTGTTTTACCACCAGTTTCCTTGGGTTGGATACCGCAGTCGTTGCAACCAACTTCCGCCTGGTTCATGCAGGAAATATATCACACCCTTTGACTATCATAATAGGAATCCAGTAGGAAATTCAGGCAGTGCTCTTGCATGCTCTCGTATGCTCTAGGAGACAATAACGCTCTCGTAGTGATCAGCAGATGGACAGATACGAGAGCTTCCTGAAAGGGCGTCTTGGCCGTAGATATCTATACTTCACAGAATATGTATATCTGATCGTTAACCCAACTAGTTATTTACATATATAATTCAAAACGTTAATCTGGACGAATCGTTGTTTGTTTTGAAGCCTATTGAACACATTCATCAATTTGAACCGCATTCTCTATACGAATCTAACCTTAACGAAACCATCCCAATCTGCAGTACGGTGGTAACATGTACCAATATCTCATTCTGAAGTGGGATTGGCGACAAAACTCGTGTCTTTGTTCGTCTTCAAAGGAGTCCAGTAATCCACTTATACAAATCCTACGTTTCCTAGTCTGGGAGGAGATTCGATTTATGAAATAAAAGGTGTGAAAATTGTCTAGATTGAAATGGACTTTGTCGAACGCGGCATTTGCCACAACTATGGAGGGATTTCACGTTGTCTCCATTCAATAGATTTTGTTTTTGAACGAAAACCCGTTTCAAAATTGGTATTTTCCGTGACCGAGTTTGGATCACACCGTGCTTAATGTAGTGTAATACTTACCACAAAACTGAGTGATCAGTGCAGATAGTATTTGAAATAAGCACGCTCCATATCAATATACTGATTTACAGGCATAGTTCTAATATTGCCAGACTAAATTACGCGCCCGTGGAGCCAATCAAGATCTAGGACATATTAAGTACGGATCAAAGAAACAGATTTTTACAAATAGCATGTAGGCATACATAAACTGTACATGTAGATGCTCCTTCTTGAAGCCTAGCTGAATAGAACTACATGTACACGAGACAAGCAGGTTATAGAGGAAACAAGGTACCATGAACAGATCAGAAGGAAACATCTGTTCTTAGTCATTCTTCACGTTAAGCGAACACTAGTGTATCTAACATGGAGCTGGATGTAGATGGTACGACATTGGACACTGGACGTTCGCATACATACACTTACACACGACACTTCATCCTTGCACCCCAGGGGTACCTTTAATGACTATGTAGGGAGTCCTGAGCGTAATAAAGTATCCCTGGTGTCAGTGTTCGAAATTACTGCTGGCCCGCTGGCCCTGCCATTTTTCACAATGCTAAAGGTATCCTAAGGGCCAGTAGAAAAAATGTTATTTGTATCATTATTCGGGCCAGGTTTCCAGCGGTAAATTCGAACACTGCCTGGTGTGATAGGATGACGAAACGTATGACATTGGCAAAAGCGTAGACCAATACCAAAGTGCCCATTGTTACGTAACATTATCAAACAGCAGTTAAAATGTTCCATGCGAACAGACATCTCTACCGAAGGGTTAGTTCCCCATTGGCCAACCTTCATGAAGACAACTATAGTAAATCTTTGCTCCAACACATGCACATCTCTTTACCATATAACAATTCCAAGCCTTTCTTCAATGAAGCTTTGGCTAGGAGAGAGATAAAAAACGACTGTGATTTGTTTATTTCTTATCTTGGAGAAACACGACGAGCTTCGGTTGTAGTATGTGAACTATCTTGCACTGCGGAGTCTTTTCGTATGCGTATTCCTTTTTTTCTTTTTTTTTCTTTTTCTTTTTTTTAATATCGGTCACTCTCTGAATGAACTGGTGACACTTATATAAACTCAGTATAATCAGCATGTAATCTTTAGTTTGTTTAGCTATTTGAAAATCCACTCAATATACCCCCATCATGGGATCCAGACTCACTAAATTAAAGACAACTGTTCTTATTTAACTTGTACGATTTATTATGCCACGTTTCTATTTACCCAACTTCCTTTACATGCAATATAAATACATATTTGACCAGTTGGTGTAGGTTGCAGATAAACCATTTGCTTTCAAAAGACGCTTAAACAATTACACATCTGAAGGTAAATTAAATATAGAACCCATTGGTTTCATGCTTTATCTAAATGCAGAACATACTAATATATGTGGACAACTTGATCTAGCTGAATCTGAATAGTAATAAAATATGTTCCATTCTGCGACATGGAAATTGTAATATAATTATTCACGTTCGTGCGTCAACAGATGCAATGGACTACATATACTCTTTCACATGCAAGTTCCATACAGACTCATTTCCAGAAGACTAGCTGTAAACTTCCAATTTGCACACATTTGGGTTAAACCATTACAGAATTTCAGGATGTTTTTAAACTTCCAACATGTACAGATTTTGGTTAAACCATTACAGAATTTCAGGATGTTTTTAAACTTCCAACATGTACAGATTTTGGTTAAAGCATTACAGAATGTCAGCATGTTCTTAAACTTCCAATGTGTACAGATTTTGGTTAAACCATTAGAGGATTTCAGGATGTTTTTAAACTTCCGACATGTACATATTTGGGTTAAACCATTAGAGGATTTCAGGATGTTTTTAAACTTCCGACATGTACATATTTGGGTTAAACCATTACAGAATTTCAGGATGTTTTAAAACTTCCAACATGTACAGATTTGGGTTAAACCAATATAATATCAAAATACTGTGTTCAGCGTGTTGTATATAATAAATATAACATCAAAATATAAATACATGCATATATATATAGCACACCGTGTATATGAATAATAAATAATATTTTTTTCGACATTTACTACATCAATAAGTTACATTGTCCCTCAACCATCATTGACCATAATGAGAGTGTGTTTTGTATATGCACAGCATATAAATATAGTCATATTGGAATGCTTATTACTGTAAGAAGAATACACATTTACCACACACACACGCACACGCACACCCACGCACACCCACCCACACACACACACACACGCACACACACACACACACGCACACACACACACACACACACACACACACACACACACACACACACACAAACCAATTTGTGAAAATAACTGTTGCTACATAATGCCTTTCCATACTGTACTGCCAGACAGGCAGATACTACTGGCATTTTCAAGTAGGGCAAATTTCAGTCTTGTTCTCATATGGCACGTTACACATTCTATTTCAATTAATCAAGAGGGGAACATGCTAGTTATGTCATAAACATTATGGAATTAAATTCAGATATGTATGTAACTCTGATAATGTTCACCAAAGTTTCCATTGCTAAAAGTCAATCAATGTATTACTGATATATACTGAATACAAGACATGAACATCCACAAATAAGGAAGAAAGTCATATTCCTGAAAATTAATAAGAAAATAATATAGAATTTGAAAATGTATGCATTATCTAAATGTCATGTAATATAAGTGCACACATACCAAATACAAGAAAAACAGAAAGTTAAATAAACGTTAATATATGATCAAACATATTAGCCGATTCAACACCATTCACATTGTAGATATATAAACTACATACAAATTACATGCAATATAGCTATAAATAAACAATCCATAATAGTATTTACCACAAGGAATTACCTATAGACTGGTATCATAACTAAGACAGCAAAAAACATAGCAATACAGTGAAAGAAAAAACAATTCTTTCAATGATTTGAAAACTTCTGTTACGCCACCAATAAATCTATGTACAAAAATGACATATCTGACAACATAGTCATAAATTTGGACTGGAATCACTTTGATGATTGTAAGCTCTATAAGAAGTCATATAAATACTCGTCTACATATATAACCCTGATAAATCAGACATGGTCACAAAATAGGAATATATGATACCCTTCACATTTATTTTTACTGGTTATAGTGTAACATATTGTATGAATAGTAAGAAACTTCAGTATGGTTTTACATGAATAACAATAAGATGAAATATGGTCCCAAGCACTTTGAATTGAAAATAAACATGTATTTCAATGATTTTTTTATATTTTTTTAAATATTTTTTTTGTATTGGGGTTTAAAGTCGCTTTCTAGAATCTTTCACTAATATCACGACTTGTCAGTTTAGGGCAGGAGGAAACCCGCAACATCCGTAGCGCTGAATGTTGCAGTAAACCTGCGAGCACCGGCTGGTACTGACAAGACCATGGATGATAACTGCATTGCCACTCTACAGTCAGTGCATCCTATCAATATCGCGTCAGAAAGGTAACTTCTCCTATCCACTATGACATAGCTTCCTCGTCAGTGAACGATCCCCATGTATTAGAGATGGCTACAAGAGTCTGCATGGTATCGTAGCAGATACGGGAGCTTCGAGAAACGATTCCCTATATCAGACCATTGATAACCACAGTAAAAGCTATTTGTATGGCTATTATAGTGTTTGGCCCATGACAGGATCTCTGTCACGTGGTATCTCATTGAATTGAAATACTGCATACCTTTACGATCATCATGTATTATTCATATTCATTGTAGGCGTAACGAGATATACGTCTTTGAGAAGAATGACAACATTAACACAGAATCACGGTGTAGGCATATCGGCTTATTAAAAAAATGCTCATGCATACATATGTCCATAGAGCATGGCTACCTTACAAGCCTTTCTTATACGTTGCGGAAAACACGTACACATAATATGACTTGAAAACTGTAAGACATTTTAGGTTTCCTTCGCATCGCATGTTGTTGACTTATTTTATTAATTAAAAGTATTAAGTGGATCATGTAACTTCAGGACACCGGGACTGATTTGCAAAATAATAATTTTCTGAATACTACACTGATCTGTTATAAAGTGCATATAATATGCGAAGAGCATTATGTATACGTTCTTACCTCAAAAACACTGGTCAATTGTAGTTTATAAAAGAAAGGCAGGAATACCCTGGCCGCGAAGGATATTGCAAGTATAAACGCCAAGCACAGCCACCAGTACATTGTATTGTAGTTATACATCTCCGCCGGGGTTCCTAGCAACGTCAACGCCGACAGAAACGTCACCAGCAGCGACATGGCCACCGGGATGACGTACATTTGACGTCCTCCAAGAAGGTACTCCTTGGAGTTGACACTGTTCCTGTCTTTGATGGCGTAGAAGAAACCGACGCCAGCCGAAATTGCCAGCGTGATACCAAACAAGGCATAGTCTGCCGCTGCAAATGTCCTCTTCTGCCCGGTGTAGATGCTGTATTCCTTTTCCATGGTGCAAAGTATATCTATCACCTGCTATAAGGAATAACGCTGATATATTTGGTATATATTTTTTGAAGACGTGGCTGTAGAGAAGAGGTAGCGACTTCAGTTCTGACACACACTTGCTGACTCACGTCTACATCACACAAGCGTTCCTTTCGGCCCTTCTCCTTTACTCGCCGTGCGTATGACCCGTCATCGTGTTTCTAAAGATAGCAGTACAACAAAACATAATCTGGGCCATATAAGCGATATCCGTACGCGGCTCCTCTCTGCCAGGGTATATTTGGTGGTGTGTATATAAATGCGACCCGTGGCCTTGATCGTCAATGTGTCCCGTCAATGAAAAGAAAGTTTGCTTTGAGCTTTAAATATAGCTAATGCATCTTGGCAATGAAAAGAAAGTTCATATCTATGGAAATAGAAGTGTTCTAGATTTTAGTCATATATACTAGTATATGATAATGATAATGTGCCACTTATATCGCGCCGTTCACGCCCGAAAGCATACTAAAAGCGCTAGATTATTACCCCTGTCAACTGATATATGTGCACTCAATTCCTTCTCAACTCTCTGGGGAGAATACAGCCAAAGCCACAATTCAAGGCGCTACATGGTTATCATTCACATGCCTATCTCATACTTCTGGGTACCCATTCTCTGCTGGGTGAACAGAGGACTTTTCGAATTAAGCCACTTGCCTAAGGTGACACCGCAAGTTGTTTGATCCACTGTGGGGCAGGAACGAATCCTGGATACCATCAGGATCTCGGTCACCCATCCAAGAACCAGCCGAGCTCGAACGAGCTTACGTTTAAACCTGAGTGCTCAACAGTGCCATTAAAAAGGTGGACAGTAGGATGCACACAGCCTTCTAGCTCCACAGATGGCCTATACTAATAAGTCATCGTAGCGGACAATAACAGGGAGAGTAATAACAAAGATGACAATACCACGATACTCCGATGTCACAAAAATATAATATGTTTTGGAAGAAAAAACACATTTAAAGTAGTTCATTTCCGTTTTATTGTCAAACAACCGTCATACAAAACACATTTGGTTTGTTCAGTAAAGCCCCAGTTTTCGTACGATTTCTGGATCGTGCGATTGGTGGCGATTTGGCAGAGATACGACCAATCGGCAATGTTTGCCGATTGGTCAGTCACACCGGGCTTGCAACCAGGTTACGACCTAGCTGCGACCGAAAAATGTTGCAATTGTGGGCAAATCGTACACTGGTCGCACTATAGCAAGGCACTATAGTGCATCCTAAAATAGTAATTTATCATTGTCAAAATAGTTGTCGCTCTATAGCATTAATACACACTATTCTGGCAAAATTTGTGCATCTCACTATACTGTCCGAGAACATGAAATTCATTTATTGTCTGTCCCTAATTAACACACACATAAAAGGCCGTACCTGAGACGCGTTCAAGATGGTGCCAGTTGCACGACGCTCTTGTAGTGCTACAATAGTTGTAACTGGGCTCCCGCCACAATAGAAAGCGTTGATGTTACAATAGTTGTAGCCTACAAGAGCGTCGTGCAACGGGCACGACTACTTCAGCTACTTTCTTGCTACACAGCCTACTGAAGCCGTTCAGCCAGCAATACGTATGCTATGTATGAACTATATTTGCTACGGGTCTGTACCGCGTATTATTTGTGGCAAGATGGATTGTCCGCATTTGCAAAGCGATACACACGAAGCCGTTCAACGAACTACTGTATTAGTAGCAAAAGTAGCAAAAGTAGCGAGGCTTGAACGCACCCCTGTAGTACAGTCGTAAATAGACGTCTACGTACGCATCATTACCTGATATGGTAAAAGCAAGGTGCGCGGACTGGGGGTAGTTTCTTGAAGCTCTCTACAACTAATCTAGTCTAGTCCCTGTCAAAGACGTTTTGCAGAATTTTTTTCGATTTTTTTAATAATGATTTATTAATTTATTTTTGGAAATATTGGCGGAGAAGTACCATTCCGACCCCCTCTCCCACAACAAAAAACAACAACAAACAAACACAGTAAAATACATCTTAAAAGATCGAAAGTATTGCTATGAAACGTCCTTGACAAGGACTAATCTACTACGACAACATAGCGCTCTAATAACGATATCTTATCCATGGTGATCTGACTACACGAGAGCGCTATGGTCTCACAGTGGACTATCATCAGGGCTTCGTGAAACGATGCCTTGGCACTTACGCCATAACTATGGTCTTATCGTGGATATTATACGATACTCATATTAACATGCATAGGAGACCACTACGAAAGCGCTACGGTATTTCTAATAATGGATAGGAGAGCTTCAATGGCAAGACCCTTTAGTGAAGCAGTATCGTCGAGAAAATACCACCGGAACTCAATGAATACATTCATGTTTTGCAGAAAACGACAGCTGCAAAGTGTACGTTGGTGCTGAACTTGTATAATCCCACCCCATGCTGCGCACGAAATCACGTAAACTCTCGGCTCCGACTGAGTCACACGAGACTTCACGAAGCAAGAGCTTCTCCTAAAGACTGAGTACTATTAGCTACAGATCCCGCCACCAGCAGTAGGTATGTGAATTATGGCTGCCATAATTAAACCATGTGGTGGAAATAATACCGATTAATAATCGGTACGAATTCACAGAATAATGATATGTTGTCTTCATAAATGTATTTGTATTCCATTGCATTAATTCATCTACATCATGTGCATTCTTAATAGAACGCAGTAATATGTCAGATTTATCTCAGGAAGCATAATATTTAATTGCATTCGATAATTAAATGTTATTGTAACATAAACTTTTAAAACTTGTATATCCATGAGTTAACACTTTTCATACTTCTATATGTCTATGTACATGATGCTAAATATGGTATAATCATTACAGATTGTGTTACAAACTTAAAAGAACACAAAACTACTGTATGGTATTTGCATAGACGAAGTGTTCGTATAATATCAGAACATATTTCGAATTCATGATTAGTCACACTTCATTAATTGAGCAGAGTAAACTGATCGAGAGAAGAAGTTTCCTTCGTATAAATATCAGAAGATATTTCGAATTCATGATCAGTCACACTTCATTGAACAGAGAGTACACTAATCCAGAGATGTTCCCCTCTTTCAGACTGTCTTCATGTGTACGATTCTTCATAGTGTTCGCAAATGTCCACGTCGCGTCGCTTCCAGGATCTGTCAACTGTGTCAATCCGTTCATGGAGCCCCATGACTTGACCGGTCCTTCTATGAGGACGCTCAGCATATACTTCTTACCATGTTCCAGTAGAGCGGCATTAGTCATAAGGACCTCCAGCTGCTGATCAGAGTCATCAACCTCCCGGTCTTCGTGGTGTATGGCCACTCTGGTGTTACTACGGTCGCGGATGACCACCGTGATGTAGAAGGTGGCCGTTTTACTCGGGGGTTTAGAACTAGGATCAAGGAACGACTGAAGGAACGAGAAGGCACCGGTGGAAACGTTAGCGGGCGCATACAGGAACACTCCAAGCAGATTGACGGATTTGTCGCAAGATATGAACAGCGCATCCGACGACTTGCTGAGTGGAGATCCTTCAGCGCAGCTCACTAGGCGCTGTATTCTGTACACCAGTGGACAAGTGTCCCTCGGTCTTCCGCTGAAAGGGTCAACGGGTGATCCCGGCGATATATACCGCTCCAGAATCTTAACTTTCTCGCTATCCGTCAGCACGCCGGATGATCCGACCAAGTCAACAAACACAGACTGAGGCATCAAGGAAAACCGTATCTTGAAGAGCGCATCTCCTAACACCTTTCTAATCTCGCCAGCGGTTGCTTCTGCGTTTTTGCGACTGCATTCTGCTTTTGCCCAGCCGACGGCAGCTTTGAAGACGATGTCCTCGTCGGCTTTCAAGTCATCGGAAGCAAGTATCTTCTCTATGTGGGCATAGGAGAGATTTTTGAAAGTCTTCGACTGAAGTACGTGGGTGGCTTCTCTGGTGATGACAGCGAACACAGCCTCTTGCAGGTCCTCCTCGTCGTACAAATGAGCTTGTTCCAAGAGGGTGCAAGCGTTATCGGTTGATATGCAGGTTTTGAGGTACTCTAGGATTTCCTGTTCCATCGACTTCGTGCAGTACTTCTTGGAGCAATAGAGAAGGTTGAGCGCGTTGTCAGGTGTCAAGGCCATTACGCCTGTGTAGAGGTATCTGAAGGAGATTAGAAAGAGTTAGTGTCTGGTAGGATACATGCATTTATGCGCCTAAGACTAAGGTTCTACCAACACTATCTCCAATCTTTTTCTCTCTCTCGCCCCTCTCTATCCACCATCTCTCTCTCCTCCCTTTCCTCCCCACCTTTCTCTAATTGGAGTGATATTGTGATGTAGGTATGCACAGGGCATCCATCTCTATTCCAAGTCTTATACAACATCATTAATGACACATGTTATGAGCAATGTTAAACATTATCTTAAATAGTAAGATAAAGGAAATTTACATGACAGAAAAACATGTCTATTAAGAATTCCCCTTTCAGTATATACATGACTACATGCATTTCAGTTTAGTCACTGCGTTAGCCAAACATGACGCAGGATTGTTGTGCATATATGGTGCATATATGGTCCACAACATTAGCACACCCACCTTAGGAAATCTCTAAAGATTTGCGGGCCTATGTCCGTGACGGTGATCTCTCCCACTTCCGCTACAGATCCGCAGAACATCGCGAAGAATACGCAACTGCGGCTGGCTAGCATGAACTTGTGGGCGCGGATGACCTCCTTATCCTCGCCCACCAGGAAGTAGGCATCAGACAGACTCTCGTTATCAAGCATCATCAAGTTGGTCTGTATGAAGTCCCGGCCAGACTGCCAGTCATCCACGTATCCGGAAACTGCAGCGCCATCGGACTCGCTGTCGGAGAGTGTAGGAGAATGTCTCTGAGTATCTTCCTCCATGCCCTGCAATAACGGAGAGATGTCTGAAGTGACCATTGCAGTATTTAGCGAGGCGTATCCAATGCGTGAAACACATCTTATGTATTATTAGCCACAGCGAGTAAAACAAGGGTCCCCTCCCGCGGACTTTTTTCGACCGTGTTTTTAGCATCTTGGACCAGTTTCGGCCACGTATTCTCATCTATCCCTGGACATGCTATGCACAGGTGCTTGTCACACATATTGGATTCGCAATAATAGAATAACAATGGTAGAAACCTCTGCGTCTGAAAAGTGAACCCCTCACTCTGTGCTACCGATGACGTCTCATAGATATTGGTGTTACTCCTTTTGAATAGATGTCTTGCGATCCTGGTGTTTATATATGTTACAACGCAATACAGCTATATATAACAGCTTAGAAATACCCAGTCTGGTATAATGAACATGTTAGAATTGGTGAGCAATCAGTCTGTTATAATTCTTGGTTTAAGAAAGGCGTTCTGTTTAATTGATGATTTCTTGAAGAGTTCAGGAGAACTACTCAACTACGAAGAATTGACACACGTTCGAAAGAGTAACAAACCTATTTACTTATCAAGTGATACGGCAGGCAATAGTGAAACACTGTCAAAGATGTGGTATTGCAGTATACAATCTTAAAAAAACAATTTCATCTCATTATTCTATTCAATATCTATTGTTTACACAATGATGTACTAAATACTTATATTACACGCGGACTTATATTACGCGCTCTACGCGCAAAGGTAACTTGCGCGGAATCAAAAGTCCACGTGGAAAAGGTCCGCGCGGAAATTTAAGCCCTAAGCTTTGCTCATTGATTGACGCGGCAGTAATTCGGCTGCGGAGAATTCAACCAAGCTCTCATAGACATCGTGATGAAGTGAATATACCTGGACATAATTATGGTGCCTTATACGCACGGTAAACTAAGCAATCTAATTCTGAGCTATTTCACTATTTATTCATCAAAGTGTTATGTTTTAGCATGAGAACGTATTTCCTGTCATATTTCCTGTCGATGAATCCGAGTGTTTTTTTCTCACCTAATCTAGTTAACATTGATAATCAGCTGTCAATAGGAAGCCTACTCGAGGTAGGTGAGGCCAATTACTCTATTCATTGCTAGTCACTTGGGGGGTAATCCTATATTAATTGGCCTTTGCAACTGCTTATGTTTGTACTTGCCGGCGACCATTCTATACGCGAATGAAAAGTACATAGACTATTTTCTTATTTTTTTTATTTTGTTTTGCGATGCGCGTAATTTGATTCTCGCGTACTTTTCAATAATGTCACGTGCGCGTAATTTGAGTCCGCGAGATTAAAGTATTTTACAGATTGTGTAAACAATAGATATTGAATAGAATAATGGGATGAAATTGTTTTTTAAGATTGTATACTGGAATACCACATCTTTGACAGTATTTCACTATTGCACAAATTAGCCGTGTTTCATGTTATCAATGGACATGTTGGCGAGTGTACATTACCAGAATATGCTGGGGTTTGGATTCACGAAAACATAAAGTTAAATTCGGTTCTGACACGCGTGTAATGTATGAATCCAATACTTGAACTAATACAAAACTATATAGTAGAGTTTCATTCTAACGATTGTAGGCCTACGTAGCCAGTATCTACCGGGCTTTGGTTTCACGAACACTCAGGGAAATTCGGTTCTGATATGTGTGTAATTTATGAATTGTAAGACATACGAGCTCTATTTAAATGACCAGGGTATCGTTTCGCGAAACTCTCTTAGCGATCTCTTTGCCGATAGCTAATACACTAATACACTGGTCTCTCAGCGGAAAAAGAGAGCTTCGAGAAACGATACCATGGATTATAATTCGTTTGAAGTAGTAACGCAAAATAATGAGTGTTTACATATTAAACTACTGCTATTCTACCAATTGTAGTAGTGTTGAAATTACGTGTTAATATTGCCTAGGATAATAACAAACTTTCAAACAAACTTAGTAAACCTGATCTCTGTCTCTCTTTCTCTCTCTCTCTCTCTCTCGCTCTCTCTCTGTCACACATACAGAGAGAGAGAGAGAGAGAGA
>JAUTBV010097102.1:0-16730 GCA_032361325.1 Lepetodrilus fucensis
ACGTGACTTTCTTGAATCAGTCATAACTAGATAAACGAATGGTCTTATCTTCAGTCAGCTATTTGGTCCCGTGGTAGAGATATTGTTTTGAACGCCATACTGGTTCGATCCCAGGTTCGGGCACAACTCGATGAAGGGAAACTGTACTTGTATTCCCGATATTCGTACTTTCTCCGAAATGAACGAATTAATGCTTTGAAAAAGTGTATGTTCATTTCTGATATTATGTACACTTTCTCTGATGTATCCGGATATACACGTACACTTAGAACAAAAGAAACCATGGCAACGAGACCGGAAGAGGGGTATATTTTTCAGTAACAGTGGGATGTAACACATGGAATATGATGTGGAACATGTGGAATATGATGTGGAACATGTGGAATATGTGGAACATGTGGAATATGATGTGGAACATATAGTGAGTCAGTCAGTAAGTCAATGGGATGGAATATGGAATATGATGCGGGACATACAGAATATTTTGTGGACCATATGATGTGGAATATACAGAATATATGGAATATGTAGTGTATGTGTGTGTGTGTGTGTGTGTGTGTGTGTGCGCGCGTGTGCGTGCCTGCGTACTTGCGTGCATTGGAACACAATGCTAAACACTATGATGTGGAACAAATGTAATATATATTGATATATTGCAGAATTTCTGCACAAGTTTTCATTCTTTCTGTTAAACATATCATTATCATCATCATTATCACCATCATCATTAACACAGTGACTTGGCTCTATTACTAGGTTGTTGATTGGCATTTGATCAATAATAATCAATATAGAGATGCCATCTACGCACACAGAAAATAGATTAACATTATGAAAAATGTGAGACATGGCTATCAGTCTGCTGAGTCGATGACAATCCAAAATTTCATATTATTATTAACCCTCTCACTGCTGGATTAGACAGAGGCACAGCTCTTTAGGGCATCTCCGGTTGCCTCCAGGAGGAAGAGGGTTAATAAACCAGCCCAGCTGTGACATAATGTGATATATCAAGGTTTGTGCTCGTCATTATTGTTTACAAGAATATAAGTTTCGTGATGAATGAATTTCAGAAAGCAGAGCACTATGGTGACTTCTGCAGGTTGATCGCTATCTGGGGTGCGTTTAAGGTGTGCTACATTTGCTACTTTTGCTACTAATATAGTAGTTCGTTGAACGGCTTCATGTGTATCGCTTTGCACATGTGCAAATTCTTGCTACAAATAATATGCAGTACAGACCCATAGCAAAATTAGTTCATACATATAGCATACTAGGTATTTGCTGGCTGAACGGCTTCAGTAGGCTATGTAGCAAAAAGAAGTGGAGCTTGAACGCGCCTCTGGTCTGGACCCAATTATGTAAATGCACTGTGTGCTTCCTAGATGGCTCTTCGGTGAACTAAAATTCCCTCCTTGTTATAAAGAAGATTTATCCTCTTACACAATTTAATTCACATTGATAAGGATCACAAGGATTGACTGCAATTCTTTCTACATTCATCGAGGTACAAACATAAAAACGATCTGCAAACTGTTTCCTAAGAAAATTTCATTCATCCCAAACATCTTGGTTTCACTACTAACCAATCAAATTGGTGGATTTCAATGTGACAATTTATTGATGGAATAGTATTGTAATTACATAATATGATTTCAGTCACCCTATAACAGTGCAATATAGAAATGGGAATGTAAACATAATTTACCTTATCAATTAAACATAAATTGTCATCACAAATGGGTAAAAGATTCCCTCAGCGACAGTTAATACCCCAAATTGCTCACTCCACTATATAAACATGATAAATGGAGCTAGTGGTAGACTTCCGATGTTGAATCAATCGGCGAGTTTCCCTCCCCAAAGTACAGCCTAACACTGCCGTACAGACTGTACACTAAAGAAGTGGGTGACCAAAGTCCCTGGCCCACAAGATCATGAGTGATGATTTATCCATGAAATGTACATCAACGAGGGATCCAGATGAACGTCACATGCACACACACATATCAATCAACGGAAGCCTGTCGTACTGACTCACAGCATTAGGGTGTAGACTAGACTCCAGTCAATATTATAGATCTTGCTAGACCACAAACATTACATGAAAACCTGGTCTATTTATAGCTACAATTTTATTAAAGGCACATCATGTACTAATTTTGAAGATATTTTGTGTTTTATAAAAAAAGATTAATAATAAGTTGTTTGAAAAATTCATTTATAATGGCTAGCAGTGTTGGTGAACCGAAAAATTGCTTTAAAAAAGGACAAATTAAAACCACAATTTCTTTTATGAATATGGAAAGATTAAAAATTGTTCGTATTTAAATATTAATAATATCTAGCTGTAATGGTAAACAGAACAAATTGTTTATAAAGTACAACTTTTATAATCATAATTTCTATCAATTATTTGTAATATTAATACCAGTAATATCTAGCTGTGACGCTTAAAATAAAAGATAAATGCATAAAAATGATTATATACCAGGGTAACCACAATATCTACAATGGACATGCCAACTCAATTTACCTGTAAATAATAAATGATAATCAGGTTTACTCTATGTATTAATTGGTAATAAATCATGATTGTAATAATCAACAACAAAATAGACTGATAACAGATCAGCGCTGTTCAATATAGTTAACAACAGGTTTGTGTTGCTCACAACCATCTGGACCCAATACCCACTAGTAGTGACCACGACTGACCATGAACGACCGCTGGCTACGAGTGTGAGGAGTTCAGTACCGCTGGTGCCGTGTCATGATGCCTTCACAGATCAATACCCTCGCCTGCCGAGATCATCCTACATCCGACAAAGCGCTGCGTGTATACATTTATCCAAGGTTACAGCCTCATTACACTTTCTACAGCTGCGCCGATACAAAAAACAACAACTACCACCTGGCTTAAAACACACTACGACACACTGAAAACTTAGAACGCACGCATTGAAAATTTGTTTGCATTTAACGGAATGAGCCAGACATATGGTGGTACGTAAGTGAATGGATTGTCAACGCAGATGAATTTTAAGGAAGTATACCGACCCGGGAATAATATACAAAACATACCAGTAATTATGGGATCACAGAGTCAATTTGTTCCGTTGCGGGTCATTATGTAATTAACCATCACAGCCATTCCAGAATTAGCTACAGAACTGTACACCCAAGCACACTGACAGACCAATATATCATGAGAACAAAACTGAAAAACCAACCTACCTTGGGGAAAAGGGGGCTCTACAAGGGTTTTTCCAGTTAATCACGGATCAATCTTCACCATATTCGACATTGATTTTCAATTTGCAAACCCAAAGTGGGACTCGATTGATCCTAGGCAAGTCTGCTGACAATGACCATATGGCACTGGGAGGCGGTGGTAGTTCCGTATCGCCGCTAGTATCGTCACGGTTACGTAGGGTGGAATTGCCAGATCCCCGCCCCTGGTGACCGGAATTAAAGGCTACGACTTGACCGGTTGACCAGACAACAAGACTGGACAGACAGGGGACTCAATGTCATCTCCGCGGTACATATGCAATTCAGAAGACAACTCTAACAAGCATATTGATCCTAGTAGTGTACACCTAGAGGTTTTGCATTAGGTGCTGATGGGCATTTCTCCACACTCATCATTCTGCTGTACGCGCAGTTCAAGGCCAAAAAAATATTAGTAGGCCTGCAACAATATGCTTTTTTACAATACGATATGCATCATGATTCACAGGTCATGGTACAATACATGATATGCATGGATAGAAATCAACACTAGCCCACCAGTCTGATTGATGGTAAAGGTATTCTAAGGGTTAGTAGAAATGTATATTTGTATCACTAATCGGGCTAATAAGTTTCTATCACTGACTGATCTATCAATATTTGTTTGTGTTACTATTTTATTATAGTTAAAATTTGATAGTTTGTTATGAAACTCTAGTTTTGCCATTTTATGATTTTATAATCACCTCATACCGGGAACAAGTTTGGGTCTTCGTCTGGTATAGGCCCAGTGCCCTATTACCGACAGTTGAATTAGTTGGGCCCCCTGGGCCTATGACCCACGATATACGGTAGTTTATTTTTGTCTATTGTAGATTGTTCTTCTATTTTCAGGCGTTTGAGTTGGCGACTGGCGATTATTTATTCGAGCCTCACTCTGGTGAAGGCTACACACGTGATGAAGACCACCTGGCCCATGTTATAGAACTCCTCGGACCCATTCCTAGACATATAGCCCTGGCCGGCAAATACTCCCGAGAATACTTTAATCGGAGAGGTACGTGTACTAGCTTTTGTCCTGTCGCGTGCTCAGTTGCGTTGCCTATGGGTGAAATATTCCCGCTGTGACGTAAAGCATTAATTCAATCAAAACAAATTGCATTGCTTCTGTTCAGCAGGGATGGGACATAACTACAAAATGTTCACGCCCGAATAACAATATTAATAACAAAACATTAAATTTATATTTAATGTTGGGAGAAATGGATCGGACTGTCGGGCGAGCGTTAATTTCGAATCCTGGTTCAGGTCTCAACAGTAGGAATTGTCAGCCTGTCTAGGACAGGTATTATTCACAGGCGGACACGTGAAATAGCCCAGATTAAGAAGCTCTTTACCTACACAACAAGTAGTTTCATGACTGACAGGACACCGTAATAACCATATACAAGTGTTTATTTACGTCGTCGCCTGTGGGTGAGAGATTCCTGCTGCGACGTAATCAATCAATTTACTTGCGTCCAAATGCTTATGTTTGCACCAATTTTGTCCGTCTCCATTTCAGGTGAGCTGAGGCATATCACCAAGCTGAAGCCGTGGCAGATGTACGATGTTTTGACCGAGAAATACGAATGGGACCCACAAGAAGCTACGGAGTTCGCTAATTTCCTTCTTCCAATGCTAGAATTTGAACCCGACCACCGTGCTACTGCTGAGGAGAGCTTGCGCCACCCATGGCTGAAATCGTGACCTGGAGTTGTCCCCTTTTGTCCACGCTAACCCGCCCCTTACCCCAAACCCAATACCCACCCAACCCCCTTTTCCCACCATCATGAACTGGATTATCACGTGAACCGTCATGTGACTAACCATGCAAAGGAAGATACGATCTTGTATAGCTGTGTTTGTACAGACTATTTAGCATGTAGCAATCACTTGTTGTCTCTCTCACGCCAGTTAATTTGAAAATAAGTACGGCTCATCTGCCAGTGATACCATGTATTACTTTAGTTTATGAATACGTCGACAGTTACACCAACGATTATGTTTGTGTTTTTTTTGCCTGTTTGTTTGAAAATGTGAGGACAATTCAGAATTTTTGATCACTTGTTGTAACGGGACGTTGTGAATACGATATTTGCATGTGTACATAGGCGCTGACGCAATATGTTAGAGGGGCTGCTCTCCTATTGCAACCATTGACTTGATCTTAATTTAGACATATTGATGTGTGAGTGTGCGAATGTCCAGTCAATAATTGTAAAACATTTGATGATTTGTTCTCATTGCTGCAACTGTAGGTTTTGTCTGTTTAAATAAGTTTGTTGCCAGTTTAGAAGTCTTACAGTCGGGAAGTCGAGAGAAAGTTTTGATCTGAAAGGAATTGAACATGTGATCTGATTGTAGAAACATTTTCAGACAAATGGGCACGTGTATCTGTAAATTGAAGTATGGTGTTGCAGGTGTAGCCGGCTATTGTGAACCATAATACATAGTCACTGGTGTGTCGATAACAGTCGCTCGGACTTAGGGTCATCGCAATCAACATTGTGGAGGATTGAACTGTGAATATAGCATATTGATGATTTTCGAAGCTAAGCTGATGATTGTCAGATTGCGGACAGCTTAGCAACATTTTTGGTTCTGGAAGACCAGCATTTATAGCGAAATCCATTGCCAGGAGTGTCCGCCAGACACGAAAGGTTTCCGACAGTCTTCACGGAACAAATCTCATCTTACGGTCCACATTCATTGCTTCTTGTATGTGGCTTGCATTGCAAGGTTTGCTTCGACAAGAGGGACACACTCTTTGAATGTGATCATCAGGATAAACGCCAATATCATTGTTATCATCGTAATCGTCATCGTCATAGTTTCCTCTACTCAAATCACTTATTGGCTACACCAAGTCGTCGTAACTCTGCAAATAGACCAACTTGTTACTTGTTATATTGTTTGTAAGATATCTTAACAGAGAAAAAAAAAAATGGGTTGTGCACATCAAGTCGTATCTGTTTGAATTCACGGAACTACATTGCCAATGGTAGATGTCCTGTTAATTGCTTGTATTTCGCCGCCGACATTGAAAGCCCTGTGGTACTATCTATGAGCATGCTGCTTGTGTCATCTCTGGATATATGTACTTCTCGGCAGGAACGCAACACGATTTCACTGACCTGTTTCCACCCCCCCCGCCCCCCCCCCCCCCCCCATACCGGAGTCGTTCATGCCGTACTTGTGTCCATCAGTGGCTGTGCTCATTAGCGGACGGATGTACATGTACAGTTGTGACCGTGCTACGGAGCAAGATGTTACCATGCCACAGAGCGAGATGTTACCATGCCACGGAGCAAGCTGTTACCATGCCACGGAGCAAGATTCGCTGGAGCAAGCATGACTGTTCTGCTCTTGTCAGTGTGTGTTCTCTTCAAAGCCTGTTTTGAAAAGGAAACCAGTGGATCTCATGTGTTTGATCTTGAAGTTGTAGATAAATTGTACCATGTTTGTCGCCTATGACATTATTAATGCCAAGCTAAAGACTGGCAGTCTTTTCTTTTCCTTGCTAAGGCCACAATTAAAAATATGCTTGTTTCCCCCTCGGCCGACAGTATTATTTCACAGATGGGTAGATAGGGTAGGAGGAATATTTTGTTCTTGCCAATTTATATTTGACAGTTTATATTTCTACATTTGAAGTCTTAAACACAAAGACTGACTTCCTGGGGGGGAAATGGGGAAAAAATGAAAAAGAATTACAACATGTCGCTTGTTATAAAATATTTTAACTCTGGCCTTTTTCATCAGTTGACTGGGGAAACAAACCATTTTTTAATTTTGGCCTAATTCCTGACCAAATCATATTGCATATTTCTGGGATATTATAAATTCTGTATGTTCTTTAATAGATACATTTGCTGTTTCACTGTTCATGTTTCTAGTTCAGCTATTTGTGCACATATTGTTTATTGATGCTGTAGTCGCCTCACATTTTGTTATGTCTGTTCGTGACAATGGGAGACAACTCTTCTCCATACCTTTCTTTTCATATCGAGAAACAAAACCTTGATGTTAAAAACAAACTTGAGAGAATTGAATCGGAGCTAGCATGTTCTTTTCAACCCAGAATAATTTTGTGTATTTGACTTTTGGATATTATGTACCTTCACCACGGCATAGATCGAGCCAGGCTCTTCGTTTATCACTTATTATCTCCCCTTGGATTGTACCTGGGGTACGTTCAAGCTAGAATACATGCAATACAATACTTTTCCCTACATGTATTGCTCGTTGAACATCTTCATGCATATTGCTTTTCCTACACAGCGCACGCCCACCAGACCCGTAGTGAAAAGTATTAATACGTATTGCTACGCGTGCTGGCTGAACGGCTTCTGTAGCAATACATATCGATACGTATGCTAGCTTGAACGCACCCCTGTTGGCCAATCTAGACATGCATTTAGGTTGATCGGTGGCTGAATAAGCTCTGTCCAAATAACTACTTAACCCTCTCCATGCTGGAGGCAGCCATAGATGCCATGAAGAGCAGTGTATGCCTAATCCAGTAAGGAGGGTTAAACATGGACACATTATTAGTAGACTTTCCATTTCCTTGCATGAGAACAAGTTCTCCCACAACAGTGAATGGTAAGCCACACTGGGTAGATAACAACAATGATAGTGGACGATCCTGGCATAGATAGATAGTGATGCATCTTTTTCATTGGACATGTTGAACAATAAGTCCTATATGACATGTTCCTTGTATGTAACCTGGCATAATTTGACTCCATGTGGTCTTGGCCGTTGCTAATGGGTGAACGATTCCTGCGGTGATGTTAACGTCCATATATACACTCATGTAGTCTCAGTAACAGCTTATGTATGGGTGTTTTCAGTGATAGTTGGCAATTTAACATCCATTCAAACTGGCAGGTTTATCATCGCATGTTTAAACGTCCCCAAATTGGAAATGTAATAATCTCGTTTTAAGCTCAAGCTAAGTTCAAATTTTTGGTTGGGGAATCTGAAATATTTTCTAGAAAAAAATGGCATTTGCATTTTGGGTGTACGCGATGGTAATGTCTGTATAAATAAAAATATAATTAGGGTACAGCTGTTATTGTTCTGTACCATGGGTCTTACCAGAAACTTAACCACAATAAATGTCGTCGCAAATGGGTGAAAGATTCCCGCAGCGACGTTAAACTATATAATCACACGCTCGCTACTGAAATGTTGTAAACTGCTTAATAACTTGTCTCAATCAGTTACTCTGGCAACAGCTGTACGAACTGAACAAAGGTTTTATCATTAGAATTATCATCATATTTGGAATGGTTGTCTCATTTAGCAGAGAATTTGTTTGGAAGTGAATGTGTCCAGTTGCATTGTTTGCCGATCAAAAGACACTACTTGTCATGCATTGGTTACTGTAAATCATGAAATTAATGTGAGCAGAATATTCATGCGAGAAATGCGACCGCCGTATTTCATTGCTGCGCATTAAAGGTAAGTACCGAGGGGGAAAACATGTATGGAGACATGACATTTCGCAGTTTATAGGTGTCACATTTTCGTGTAAAATCTAGAGGTGGCATTAAATTAGTGACGCATTAATTTCGTGATTTACAGTAGTTATCTGTGTTTAGTGAGCATTCATGTGCACAGTCGTACACATATTTGAGCAGTATACATGGCATCATTGCAACACGGGATGAGCCTAATAGACATTCATCTTCATAACTTGTCAAAATGTCCATAATTATATATTGCTAGTCAAACCATGCTGTATATATATACAAATTACAATGTACTTTCTCTGCCTGCTAGTTGGCGACCATTTTGGAAAGTCTACTTCCTGTGTTTTCATCACATTGGTCATAGCACATCAAAAGATTAGTTTGTGAGCATTGCTTTTCACTGGTTAAGTAGAGAGGTCTAAGGTATTGTGCTTGGTATATTGTGTAAATACGAGTACTGTGGAATTCTTTTGACTCTTGTTCTATTCTCAAGGTCACCCAAGTGCTATAACTCCTGCGAGCATGTTCGCACAAGATTTGTTGTTACAGAATGGAATAGATGTCTTATGCTTTTACGGTCAAGATTACAAATATGTTTTAACGTGTTAGGTCAAGGTCAGAAGTTATAATCTAAGCTTACAGAGATTTTGCTCGTCACGTATGGATGAAAGATCCCGCTGTGGCTTAAAACAAAACAGAATCGCTACAGAATTTTGCAAAATAATGAATTTCAGTTGTACTTAAATACTGTACTTAAGCAGACAGAATATGAGAATACTTATGAGAATATGCATTTGTTGTTATTCTGTGTCATTTATTTACGAGGATTGATAGCCTGGAGGTTGCGAGTTTGAATTTAATGGTGCCCTAGTGGCTTCTCCACAGTGGAGAATCCCTGGATTCTGTGTTTATCTTTGGTCCATGTACACAACCGTGGCTTACAAGATTCTCGCACCACCGTAACCAAGTTGTTGCAAGGTCACTTGTAAAATGGCTTTAAAAGGAACTGAGGGGTAATTCTGACTTACTTTCCAACTGTCAAAGTTGATACGGCCAGTTTCGCTTCAACGGGATTGGAGGATCCATGGTTGGAAACTGTCTAGATTGTGTATGGGTGAAGTGTTCCTGCTGCTATGTAAAGTGCTAATTCGATAAGTCAAATCAATTTGGAAACCCATCTCTAGTGTATTTAGAATTGAAAGTGAATTATTTTTTTAAAAATAATTCTAAGCTACAGTAAAGTTTAAGGTCAATAGAGGGATCTGCCCTTTTGTTTAAAAAAAACCCACATAATTTTAAAATTTGTATGCATTGGCAAGTTATTTCTCAATATTGTAAAAATACCATGCAATCGATGCCAAAGACAAATGCTTCCTGTGTAGCATACATTTTAATTCGAAAAAAACCCCTTTCACATGTGTGTTTATTACATGTCCATTAGATATGGCACTGAGAACGAGAATACCTACGGTAATAATTAAGTATCTATTATCTTGCAATGTGATAACCCTGCGGGTTTTGTACTCAGAACATAGCATTCCACATTTGTCAGGTACCCGATATATATCTAATCTTCATATATCGACTAATCGTGTGGTTTTGTCACATTGTTATGTAATCGGCATTAGTAATTAATAATTAACAAAGCTGTGCGGTAACATGGTATCCGCTAGCTTTGTTATATAACTGGCGGTGACCATGGGTGTTGTGTAAATTCTGCTGTGATAATTATCGATTCAGCCGAGAGAAGGTAGACTATCTAATATGAAAGGAAATAACAAACAATTTTGGCTATGTTAGAATTTATAGATAGGTCAAAGTTGAGGCTTTGATTGCTGCAGTGAACTATTTGTTTAAATTCAGTATACAATTGAATATTTTGATTGTAATTTAGTATATGGATGAAGTATTTGGTTTACATGTCAGAAATTCTGTATCTTAATTTTTACTGAAAATTTGAACACAACTTCTATGTTTACTGTTTCATTGGTGTGGGGGTAAATGGTTGAAAGATTCCCGCAGCAACGTTAAACTCCATATTCACTCTCATGGGGTATAAATTTGCTTTGATACTTCTTGAACAGCAATAACCATAATGATTTTTCATCCCACTACTTTTCATACAATATGCAATTTCCATTTCGGTGAATCTTTATTCTAGAAGTTGTTGGTATATCCATATTTATGATTTCCTGTGTGTTTATGATTTAATTAGCTGTTTTTGGTAAATTTGTGGCTTTTAAAAATTGTAATCAATGTCATCCAAATCCAGTTGTGATTTTTTTTTTTTTTACAGTTGAGATCAAAGTATATTTTGCAGCAATTATTACAGCATAGTACTGCAAGCATTGGAAGTAGATATGAATTCTAAGTAGGTTATTCTTGTATATTGAGAGCATTGCACTGCCATCATGAATGCCTGGGCTTGTATTGGACAGATATAGAACTGGGGACCGTTTCCAGTCAGAAGTTGATAGTAAATGTTCACGCAGTCCATCCAATTTGGTTATTGTGAGTTCACTCCCCTTTATGGTCATGGTATTGTCTGTGGAACACTATCCATCACTATTTGAATCCTTGAATCTCATTGCTAGATACTGCACACAGAGTATGCTGTTATGAATACTGTTGTGTGAAGTGTCACTGTAGTGTTAATGTAAAGTTAAGCCAGAAATTGGTGTTCTTGATTGACAAGTCCGCTTAGATTCCATCCACAGAAGTGTTCAAAGCTCACATTGGTTGTGTGTCTGTGTGCACCAGTTGATACTTTTGGACTGGCTTTATAAAGTACTTGCTAAGGTGTCTTGTCATGAATGTGTTGCCAATATGTCAGCTTTTTCTGATTCAAGATCGTCGCAAATGGGTGAAAGATTCCCGCAGCGACGTTAAACTCTATATTCACTCACTCTGATTCAAGACCTGGATATGAGAGCAGGTTTGGTGTTTTAAATGCACTGCCATTACTTCAGCATTTTTGTTTTGGATTCCAGACAAAGCTATGAGAGCAATTTTTGTGTTTGAAATGTCCTGCAAATCTTCCCTTCCCATTGGGTACTGTACCCATATAATACTACACAATGATCGGGAACATCTTTGAGATTTTATTTTTTTTACAACATTTATGCAGTCTTGAAAATGAATGCACACATGGGTGAACGATTCCTGTAAATTAATACTCACTCAAAATTCATGTATTGGTTCTCTCTGGTGTAATATTGTTCGAGTTTATAGAAATTGCCCATGATAATTCTGAGTGGATGGTGTGAAAGCAAGATTATTTGTCAGACATAGTTTTCAGGAACAGTTTTTACCTACTTGGAATTCTGAAGGAGAGGATTGTAATAAGATAGGTGACGTGTCATGTAGGCTCTCGGTATACTGTGAAGCTGTGGCAAGCCATGTGTAGTTTGTGTTGAACATCCTTACAGACCAATGCAACATTGGTTCATGTGTATACAAAAGTTACCTTCTCTCTGCTACAGCTGTACACGTAAAACTGGATTTGCTTTTGAATTTGCTACACATAGCCCATCATTATCAATACTTGTATGTATTTGTTCCAGTAGAACTACCAGTGTCCATGTTTAAAATGGCCCATGTCTTATTACATACCAGGACAAGTAAATCTGGCACAGAGGTTACGAAACTTTTAGTACGGATTAATTCTCAACTCAAGGTTTTGTTCACAAATCCTTGTATAAAATTTGAGCTTGATCATGAAATCGTACTCAAAGAGTTCCGTAATCTTGTGGACATGATTGCTGGATAATAGCATTGAGATTGTTAAAATTTAATTTCATAATGTTAACACTTGATATGTTCAATCTATTCAGTCAGTGTGAAATTGTCTATTATAGTTTGGCATAAAATGCATTGACACCCCTATTTCGTAGATTATCTCGGTGAATACTTCATGGAATGAAAAACAAAAAAACTCCAATTTCTTATTTCATTTTACCTATGACCAAAATAAAAAATGAAAAATATTGCACCAGTAATACAAATCTGTTTATATAACGATCACCAAAGATTTTGACTAAGTATTGTTTTATGCAGAGGGGCGACGTTCGAAAGAATGAACAGGCAAATAGGCTGAATTTGCACATGTGGGTATGTGAAGAAGGACATCAGCACACATCAAGTCTTTTTACCTGTTCCTTCTGTCGAACTCGTCCCTCTGCATAAAATAATACTTAGTCAAAATATTTGGTGATCGTTATATAAACATATTTTTTATTACTGGTGCAATTTGTTATATTTTTTTATTTTTGTTAGGTAAAATGAAATAAGAAAATGTTGGGTTTTTTTTTGGGGTGTTTTTTTGTTTGTGCATTTCATGCCAAACTATAGGGGAGCTTAATACGAGAAGTATCAAACCCTAGATAGGATGTTTGTTTTACTTTCAGTGTGCAAGATACAGAGTGACGTGTGTCACGAATACCACCACTTATATATATATTGACTTTACAATGTGTAAGCTGGTCTCAGCTGCTTTATGCAATGTTCCATTTTCATTGACCATTTTTGCAACTTCCCCTGTTATCATTGTTTTCTGTTCTGTTCTGTTCCAATACTTGTGGACCTATGTGAAGTTAAAAGGTGTACATTTCCGACCAATGCCGCTCTACGTTGGCTTCGATGATGTATAAAGTGCTTGTTACAATGGTTACTGTATCATTTGTGATTTAGTTTGCTTTGCCGTTTGCATGCTCCATGTATACAATTGTAAAAAGAAATACCACAAGCCCAAATGTTCAAATAAATGGGCATGCATTTTTATGAAAGTGTGGGGTTTTGTTTGATGGATAGATTATCAATGTTTCAGTGTCAGTTGTGGGTTCAACAGCCAAAATGTTATGCAAAGTTGAACTGAGCCAGAGCAAAGGATTATTGAAAGAAGAGTCCACTACAAATAAACATTGTGAAATATTGTCAACTGTTGGTGATTCATAAACTGTTAAAAGTTATTATTTTAAAATTTTACTACTACAAGCATTTTCTTAGCAATTGAGATTAGTAGGAGGTATTTCAAGATACAAATATTACTGAATACCGGGTATAAGAAAATAAGCTACTGTTTGTCTAAAATGAGTCTAAAATAGTTCCAACAATCTCCAAATTTGGGCACTATCTCTTGATAAGGGAACTTGCTTGTTTACACACAAACTCACATCTCTCTCTCTATCAGACCTCACATGTTCAGTGTATATATAGAGACTATTATGAAAATCTGGGTTTGTATCGTAACCATCGATAATATGTGGATTTGTGAAAATATCTTTCATCTTCAAACATGTATATATTACGAGTGCTTCTTTCAACATGTGTGTATATATATATATAAAATTATATATATATATATATATATATATATTACGAGTGCTTCTATCACCTTTCGTTTGCCACGCGTTCATTTAAAATTGCATGGCCTTTTATCTTTCTTTTGATCTCGAGACATCGTCGCGTATGTGTGAAATATTCCCGCTTCGACGAAAAACACTATTTCAATCAAAATCTCTTGATATCATTTGTACTGTTTTTATGAATAATATAACCAGCCAATACATTATTACTAAATATAATATAATTAATATACAGTGTATATGTGTATCTTGCATATTCAAACACAGTATATCTATTCAAGCAAAGCGAATACGTTCGTTGCTTTATTACCTTGCGATCATTTTAAAATAAATTTCAAACAAACTAAATGTAAGCACTACAAATAAGGATACCTTGTACGAAGTTTTCTTGAATGTGTTACGATGCAACTAGCCTAAAACAAAACGAGGAATGTAAACCATAGCCTCGCAATTTAATCGTATCTAAAAGTACAGATATAGACGGCTAGGCTTACTTCAGTGTTCGTAAACATAAAAGGTTTAGTCAACAATTCATGGAATAAACATCCACCGAGGCATTGTACTCGACAAGAACTATGCGATATTTGCATAACTTCCGAAGTCCATATCGGGGTCACTGGGAACGATATGCATACCAAACCCAACTCGGACCAAACTGGACTTGAATTAAGTGTTATTATTATTTTGATAGAGTATAAATATCTTGATATGTCATTCAGTAAGCCTAGTTTCGTACGGCGGTTGCGACCTGACGACACTGAAAATATATAGTAGGCTATGTCCTGCCGTGTTTAGAGTCAAGTATGCGTTGCATGCAGCCAGATGGTCGTTCTATCGTTTATATGATGTGTCCATGTGTACACACAAGTTAGCGTACTTATTTAACTGGACACGTCGCGCGCACACAGTCACACGCGCGCGCGCGCACACACAGGTTGCATACTGTTCCGCATCTTGCCTTAGGGGTTCATGTTTCATTAAACACATCTATAGTGAATGATGCAACATACACGTGCATTATAATTAATTTTAGGAATGCTCTATAGGCAGAATATTATCAATCAATAAATCGATCATAATCAAAATATACATTTATAAGGCGCTGGTATTACAAATGAAAACGTATTTAGTTGATGTACATGTAGCTTCTACTGGTAGTATAAGTTCGTCTCCCCAAAAGACCTACCATGACATAGTTTTGCCTGCATTTATCAACTCTTCTCCAGCTACATCCTCGAAAACCCAAGCCATTATGACTACACTAACCTCCGTGACGGAGGTTAGTGTAGTCATAATGGCTTGGGTTTTCGAGGATGCTCCAGCTATAGCCTCGTCGCAAATGGGTGAAAGATATACTCTCACTCACCAAATATAGCCTGCATGATTCTGTACGAATGGTTATGATATGAATGAATGCTCCTAACTGTAGACGAACCAGTTGACTCCTGTTTATTATCATATGGATTCAAATACATATTTTAAACATTGATTCGTCATTCCTACTACTACAAACAACGCGTGACAGTCTCGCGTCGACAGTATCGATATTTCCCGTTGGCATCTGCACTTGATGACCTATTGGGTTCGGCTTGCAATATACTGTCTCGTCATGCATTGCGTATAATAGAATATGTTGTACGTCTTCTATGTAGTACGCTGCAAACAGTTGCGTTGATACCATGTGAAATTAATACTAAATTACTGACCTAAATATGTTATCGGTTGACCTATTTCCGGTTATAGAGGCTATATGGATCATGTGGATGTTTAGAAACATATCGAGCGCGCATGAACCATTATCAGTCGCTTTAGCAGAGGTTTGGAACGAATTGGCATCTCCAGCGAACATACTAGAGAATAAACGGTTAGGTAGACAGTATATCCCTATATTTTGGACTACAAGAAAGCTAACGATATTTGTATATATATTTATTTATCGGCAGTAGGCATAATGGGCAATTTTGAGTGCATTAGGCCTACCGTTAGTTGTTGGCATCATAGATTATAATCTATGTTGGCATCCATGGTCGCGTAACTATAACGTGCAGCATGCTCCTATACGAGTTTAAATTTTACGGGGTAGTATACGGGGCAATTAGGACTCTTTATAAGTGAGAAATGCGATTTCTCTTTATCTTTTTTTTTTTTTTTTTGAATTGGGGTTTTTAAAAGTCGCTGTCTAGAATCTTTCACTAATATCACGACTTTAAAAATAAAAATAAATTATTCCAGCAGATTACATATATATAATACAAAAATGTGAATGTAGAATCAGCTTACTAGTATATAGAAACACAAGAAGATGACGTAAATACAGGTGGTCTATGGACAAGACAAGAGTCAACAACAATATAGAAGAATAGGAATAAGAAAAAGTTGGTGGTACCAGCCCATTTATAGCTATAGTTTGGATAGAGTTATTATCACGACTTGTCAGTTTAGGCACAGGCACTTGAATCGGGCCTTTATTTAAAAAATATATATATGTATATTTTTTTATATATTTCTTTTCTTATTGTAGTTTTATTTTAAAGGCATAATATCACAGTTCATAAACACGTATAATCGGACAAACGAATTTCGATCTGAGACTAATTACGCTTGATTTATC
>JAUTBV010097113.1:0-16727 GCA_032361325.1 Lepetodrilus fucensis
CGGTAAAACTGATATTGTGCTCGGCAAAGCCTCGCACAATATCAGTTTCACCAACTCGTTTAATAAATTCAGTATTGTATGACCACTCATGTTAGATCCTCTATATCTTATCTTTTTCGAGAAGAATAAATTACTAATATAAATGTAACCCATGAATATGAATCTATAATATATATTCAATCACGTGTTTACATAGTCGAATATATCCAGAAGAATAATAGTTTCCGTTCCAACAGAAATACGTGAGAGTAACGTAGTCATCTACAAGCACTGTATTAAACTAGTAATCGTGGACTCAGTTTTCCACAGAATGTTTCAGAAACACCAAGGGCCTGTTGCATTGTAAGTGAAATTTTCGGAAACCTCTACAAATGCTATAGTCTGATTACATGAACCACTTTTATCGCAACACTAGTGTTAGTTAGCCATATTCTCAAGCATCTGTCAGGTAGATGTCCACCGTTGTGAGAAGACCCATAACAAGTAATGTGTCATACCATTGAATCAAGTCTAGTAAGGATGATACTGATACACTCTATATATACAGCTATTAGCTGTTATCAGTGTAACGCATGTCCATAAATGTCTAACTACTACCTACTTTAATAATTCAGGATATTCACGAGACTATAGATTGTAACATGGGGCTAGTATGTTCCTTGGGTTGTAAATGAAGATTGTATGACAACTTCAAGCTTCATAAAGTAAACGTAGCATGTAAAGTTCAACCCATATAGGACTACTTGATGACATTAAGGTATTGTGATTTACAGTGTGACCAACTTACTGTTGGGGGTTACGCTGTAACTTTATCTACGTGTTCCCGTATCCCTATATTTGTGAGTGCAATGATTAGCTGATTAAAGCAAGCTCAGCCGGCTAACAGTCGGACCGGAACTTGATGTCTGTGACAGCGGAAGTGGGAGCCAGTGAAATAGACACGGGGCGCGCGGTTAATGACCGGCAATTGGTAACATAAATTGTTTACGCACGTAACCACGGTAACTGGAACAATCTCGGACTTCTTACAATAAGGTACAACTTCCTGGCGTCAGCGCAAGTCTCAGCCGTAATCATGGCGGAAACAGTTTGTATGATCATAATGGAGGTGAAGAGGAACGAAAGGAACAGCACACATACGTACTAGAATACATCTCGCTGTGGTGTACATCCAGGGAACTATGGGCATTTCGTGTGCAGTTGTGGTGATATCGTTTTACGATTTGATACGATTGGAATTGATCCCCCCGGATTTAATTTATCATTTAAGAAATAATCATCGATATAAATAATAGAATTCCCACTTATAGTGCGCTATAGCCACGATAGAAAGCATACATTTGCTATATTATTTTCATTACCCCGGTCAGTGTGCACTTATTTCACTTCTCAACTCCCTGGAGAAAATATACACCCCGCTACTATTTCATGCTCTAGAAGATTAACGCTCACAATTACATCATATCCATTCACAGCTACGCGACGTGCTACACGAAGGTATGAGCTAGGCTAGGATCAATCTCTAGACCACCGCGCTCTCCGAAGTTCATGAAGGGTATATCTTGAGAATGCATCCTTTTGTAGAAATATCAATGTGTATCCCATAAACTATATGTTTATCAATCAATTTCAAAAGCGAATACTAGTAAATTACTCGAAGGAGATTCTAGATTATTTGTGTCTAGTCTGATTCCTGCTAAATTTAATACAATTTACATTTCTTTTATGTGTATACATATATATGGTGACATTCCTGTCTGGTCATCACATACTGTCTCTGTCCGTCCTTTATCAATCTGCACTGTAATGTTTCACCGTCTGTCATTGGAGGTCTGTCCCACTTCTTTGGTGCCTTTCATAGTTCATTACGCTCATTGAGGTACATCACATACTTGCAATGTCTGCAAATCATTGTAGTATTAGCCTGTGTCATGTGTCATTAGTATTGAGACCAGTGGAAGTTCCTGTGATTATAATCCATATATCACAGAAGCACATGCTACTTCCCTGTCACAAAGTCATGATTAATAAGAATGCACATGCCATCTGCAGATGGAAGAGTGCCAACTTCCGGTCAGTAGATGGCGCTGCGATGTCTGTCGACGGAGAATTATTACAACCGCAGTGTCGTCAAGCAGTAGTTAACAGCTAATCGGAAGACATCGTGGTGCAATCAGCCGACAGAAGTCGTGCAATATCAGAAGAGATTCTGAAGTATATTATCTAACCTGATTTATGTCTATCGTAAACTTTGCTCCAGTGTTATGTGTACAATTACTTCTCATTATCACTGCATGATCAGTAGACGTCTTGCCTCAGTACCAAAGCAATGCATAGAATGGATAGTCCAACCCGTAACTAAAGAATAATTAAATAGCCCGCGGAATTTCATTTTGACACAAACAATAAATATGCATCAAAGTATTTCTATTATGCATATATTTATCTTAGCTTCTAATAGGTCAAAAATTCGTTGCTAATAACATAACATAATTTTCTTTTAATATGAAATTAAAGAACGTGTAGATTATATATACATGTATTGAAACTATTTGTAGAAAAATACATTTGAAGCTTGAGAGAAATATATTTTTTAAATAATAGTATATATACATATGCAGAAATATTGTCGTCATTCAAGCATTGGGTCATCAGTGAAATAATGTTTGACCATAGATTATAATCTATGGTTTGACCCAACATTAAACATGGCAGTTAAGATAACCAGTTGTCTTGGACTGATGCTGTACAAAAGTCGTGTACCTTAAGTACTGTAAGCACATACACCCCTGTTAGGAGAGCATGTCCTGTAAGCCTGAGAGCATGTCATGTAAGCCTGAGAGCATGTCATGTAAGCCTGAGAGCATGTCCTGTAAGCCTGAGAGCATGTCCTGTAAGCCTGAGAGCATGTCCTGTAAGCCTGAGAGCATGCCAGGTCATTTAATTATCGCAGTAAGCCAATCGGAAGAAATTAGCTTATGTTGTATACTTATATAAATGGCCCATACCAGTTAAGTAGTAGATGTCCGGGATGCCATGAATAGCATTGAATACTATAGTCTATTTGACAGTTCAGATTCAACCATACGCTATTTTCATTTAGCTTTATATAATGTTGTTACGGAAATAGCTATGTATCAATAGTGATATACGATGGAAATAGTCATATTTGACGGAAATACATAGTCATATATGACAAGGGGAATACCAGTACACAGTCACAGGAAAGCCAGACAATATATGCATAAAGGTAACACTGTATGACGTTAACTCAAAATAGTATCACGATTTCCTCAGTAACAGACTTGAGATTTCTGAGTTGCTGATGGGATCTGGACCTGAAGACGTCTGAAGGCCAGCCAAGCAGGAACGTCAGCAGACCCTGGAGTAGATAACGTAGTTCGTCTCCATTGCTGCACCTATCCTCCTATCCGCTATCATGGACTAGCAACGTCTACAGACGTCTGGGTTCTTGCATGTACTAACTAGATATGGACATGCATGGCATTCTAGTCATGTCATATATCAGAAAGACGTAGAACTGTCATTGTGGCTGTTATACCATAACATGGCGTACGTCCCAGGTCACGTGGCGTACTTTCCAGGTCACGTGGCGTACTTCCCAGGTCACGTGGCGTACTTCCCAGGTCACGTGGCATACTTTCGAGGTCACATGGCGTATTTCCCAGTTCACGTGGCGTACTTCAAGTCCCAGGTCACGTGGCGTACTTTCGAGGTCACATGGCGTACTTCCCAGGTCACGTGGCGTACTTCCCAGGTCACGTGGCCTACTTTCAAGGTCACATGGCGTATTTCTGCGTCCACTCTCGGACAGTCGCCTCGTACAGATCAGAGTTAGTAATGCACACATGCGCTACATCAGGCACCAGCGGGTCGTGCGGGTTAGGGTCATGGAGAAGCAGCTGTATGCATAGCAACACTGGAATCATATATAACCAATTTTTAACAATACACCAGCATAATTCTATCCATAATATGCGTGTATTCTAGTCGAAATTCCATTAAGCTTAAACCCGGCCTATATCTAACATGTTTCCTTGTACTTATAACTTAATTATATTAATTAACATTTGACAATGGTAAATTCACTTTGTGAACTTGTTGTTGTGTAATAGGAAGACAAAATCTGGTCCAAGTCAGAATTTGAATTCTTAGTTTAACACTCTCCATACTGGCAGTGAGCTTAGCTAAAAGAGCAGAGCATTTGCCTAATATAATCCAGCATGGAGAAATGTAATGACAGTCCCAGTTTTGGCTTGCTGTTTGTAAAAGTATTCATTTCAAAACCATCCGCGTCAGCAACAATGCCTTGTAAGAAAGCAGTGCAATACAGGGTACTCACTAGCTGTTATATAAATAAAAGCGGGTGGTAGCGCAATGGTAAAACGTTGGACTTCGGATCCCAAAATTCCAGTTTCAAATCCCGCCCGGGAGCCCAGCATCAACGTTCGCGAAAGTTACCTTTACAGCTTTTAGACTACCGGTATTTATGATGCGATATTGATAGAATGCGGTATATGTACTGTGGCAATGCAGTTACCATCCTTGGTAGGTCAGTTCATGTTCGCAGGTTTACTGCAACATTCAGCGCTACGGATGTTGTGGGTTTTCTCCTGCCTTAAACTGACAAGCTATGATATGTGAAAAAAATCTATATATCGTCTCTAAACTCCAAAAAGATATATTGTTGTTATATTGTTAACCTTTTTGTGCAGTAAGAGCTGGACTCCAACAGTCACTTAGCACGTCCAGGCTAATAACTCCATTGTTGTTAATGTTTGGGTGATAGACTTTTGTTTTGAATGTTATCTGAAATAAATACAAAATAATTACATTATGCCACCATTATCATTAATGTTCTGTAATCCGATTTTTCTTATCATTATAAATAGTAAACTACAAAACGTTGAAGATCAAATGCTTTGATTTTAGTAACAAAAAGCCTGATATCGATATGTGTGATTGCATGTCTCTAAATGTTCACTCTATATCGTGGTCTGGACAGTTATAGACGATATAGTGTTAGTTAGTATAGTGTCGTAGACAAACCCTCGGTGGGTGGGATGGATACTGTTCGGGAAAGTTGATACTAAGCAGGAATAGTCCGCCTTCCCAAGACGTGCCTTCCTGAAATAAGAAGTGGACTACAGTAGATATAGATATAAAGATATAAGTAATAGAAATCAATATGTCTGCTGGGCATTATAGACTTTGAGTGTACGCACCATGATGACCAATGCAGCTACACTTTAACACAATATTCCAATCGGGATATTATTTCTATATTATTATTATTATTATTATTATTATTATTATTATTATTATTATTATTATTATTAGTTATATTATTTAAGTTATATTATTATTAGTAGTAGTAGTAATTGTAAGATGTATTCAGATAAGCAATGTATTATGCATAGCCTAATAATTATTAATATGAATTTGAAGAACTTACGTTTCCTGTAATAGTACCCTCCCAGTGGAAAACTGTGAACAAATCACGCCATAATTATACGTAATTACATTTCTTGGTAGATATTATTATATAGCATAATATTTTCAAATTGCTTGAGGAGTAGATCGACCTACTATACAGGTGCAAGCTCTCTCTCTCTCTCTCTCTCTCTCTCTCTCTCTCTGTGTGTGTGTGTCTGTGTGTGTCTGTGTGTGTGTGTGTGCGCGCGTGTGTGTGTGAGATAGAGAGAGGGGAGGTGGAGAGAGAGAAAGAGAGAGAGAGCTAGAGAGAGAGAGATAGAGAGAGAGAGATAGAGAGCTAGAGAGAGCTAGAGAGAGAGAGAGAGAGAGAGAGAGAGAGAAAGAGAGAGAGAGCTAGAGAGAGCTAGAGAGAGAGATCGACTGCAAATACTAATTCAGTTATTGTGGTACTCACTGTCAGTTCCAAACGGACCGAGAGAGATCCCTGGTGTGGGATAGCTAATAGCATCTTGTAATTCCTGATTGTGGATGCACAATAAAGCAGATATTAGACGATCTGCTCTATATATATTCAACCATTGATTATACGAAGTACATGCATTATAGATATACAACATATAAACTATAATTTGGCAGTAGGCCTATATTTCTATGGTTGAATGCAACAAATAGATATTTACATTATGGTATAGTATATGCCTAGCTATAAGTAGCCTAGGCCTATTGGAATCATATATTTAAACAGAACCACTAATATTTAACGAACCTATCAAGAAGAGTTGACACTGTATTGTCTGCGAGTATCATAATTATTAATGCTGTAAAAATAAATATGACATCTAGAATCAGGAAATGGTCGATATAGCCTACATTCATTATGCGTTCTATAATGGCCTATAGGCCTACTATGTATGATACAAGGTAAATATGCCTATTAGAAATAATGTATTCATACATACTTCCACTGTAAACTAGACCATAGTTACCTTGACTATCCTTCTCCTTGTCATATTGGTACACAAAAACCTTCTCTAGTCATCGTATGATGTGTATTTGTGGATATTTTTATATCTGAATTAATAATGTGTTGACGCATAGAAATTACCTCCCTTGCATTGCTGTACATGTTGTAAGCACAACGAAGCGGATTGAAAATAGTTTCTTGACCTACATTAAAAGAAATACTAAGATTCTACTTATTATTTGTATTTGAAAATATCATCACAATATTATTGAACATATTCTGGCAATGTAAGGTATGGCGCGATCTGAGGTCGAACCACCAACCTATAACTCTGCTAGCCTTGAAACTTGCCTATAGTTCCGGATAAACAAATTTAGAGTGATGTCCCTTCCTACAGATTTGTGTGGATGCTGTGAAAATCTTTGTCGGCTGTTTATATTCTGTCACTATTAATATGTCGTGTTCTTTAAAGTATTTAGCATCGGCTGCTTTCTTCGTAGTTTTCCTGAGTTTAGTTTCGTCTGTTAGCAAATATTCAGCAGATTTGAATAAGAATTGGCATGATGATGAAAAGAATCCTTTCCGAAGCCTGAAAATTAACCAAGTGTGGGAAAAAGCAAAAAAGGTACTGACCGAATAGATCAGGATATTGACACTGCTAGTTTTATTTGTCAACTGTTGGTTGCCTGCTGTCATATGTACATGTTCTGGTGCTTATTGTTAATATATGCTACAGTCCAGCAAATAGGAAGTATCCAGCTTTTGAAAGTTTGAAAGTGTAAATTTGAACTAAACAATTGTATTTTGAATCATAAATGTTAATTATTTTAATATTTAGATAAAGACTACAGTTTTGTCTCTTAACATCTGTAATGTACACTCTAACAATTGCTTGTACTGATAGTCACTTGTTTGTGAACTAGCAGCTGTTTGTTAGTATGATTGTCGGCCATGTGAAAATAAGTGTGATTGTAAGAGATTAGTGTATCCATAATTATTGGCATTGTTAGAGGTTCAATATATGACAATATCAACTATATCAATATCAGTTGTTGCAAACTGTCATCATGACATCAGAGATGGAAACTTACCATTTAAACTTACTAGGCCGAATAATGATACAAATAACAAATGTTTACAATAAATCCCAGATTCCAGCCATAAATAATAGAACATAGATGTCACATGTCACTTAAGAAATGTGTATGGCAATCACAACGACATGGTGTTACTTGCTGTTATGAACTCTGGCTGTTTGCAGCGTCTGTCTGGAACGGGTCTGGCTGACCTGTATGCTGACCTTCACCTCCAGGACAAGAAGGAGATGGCTCTAAAGAAGATCCTGCATGACGACATGGACAAAGATGGACTCAAGGAGGCTGAGGTTATGATCAGGTTTAGGAGTGAGTTGGCATGACTTTATGATCTGAATGTTTTACTTGAGTATGAATTTAACCCTCTCCCTGCTGGATTAAGCACAATCATAACTCTTTAGGGCATCTCCAGTTGCCTTCAGCATAGAGAGAGTTAAACATTATGGTTAAAGAAATAATTGTTATATTTATTTTAGAAGTTATTTAGAAGTTATTATCCAATGCTGTAGCCTTGTCCTAGAATTTAATATTTATTTACTAGTATACAGTAGACCTCGCATATATACCGGCCTCAAATAAACTGGACACTCGCCTATAATGGCCTGAATCTGAAGTCCTGATCCTGTCTAACGCTAATTACGGCATATGCGTATAAGTGACTTTGCATCTAATGGACAAAAATAGCTGGTACGTACCAATATGCGAGGTCTACTGTATTTATTTCTTAGCAATTTTACTTTTGAAAAATATGTGTAATTTTCTCTAGATCATTTTCAGCGAGGACGGGTAACGTTTTATCCTTGCATGCCCGCATGTCGTGTTACTTTTTGTTTGTTTTTCAAGATGTATATCATCGATCACTGGCCAACATGTATGAGGACGGGTAACTTCTCAGACTTACCAGTCCTCATGTCTCACAGTGAATTTCTTGAGTTTTATACACTGATTACTCCCCTAAAATTTAGCCTTTAATCGCTCAATGGTATTTTTATGGTACTCAGACCTTGCACTATGGCCATAAGATGATAGTGCCGAGTGTGACCAAGTGGCAAACACAGTGTAAGACAATGCCGTATTGATTGTATGATATGACTCACGGCTAAGACCCATGGTCACATCAAGTTTGACTATTGATTTTTCGGGAATGGTTGCAAGCACCACAAGGAGACATTAACGGTTTTGTCGTTGCTCTTCCTTGTTGGAGGAGCCAATGCTTTCCTGTCTCGCTCTCCTGGCTGGGAGGAGCACTTGTTGGTGGTTCTTTAAAGCCTATAGTCGTCCACATGGATTCCTAGTCATCGTGACGCTAGCACTATTAGGTACTGTATTCTGATGTCCAGTTTTGGAAATAGTACATTCTGGCATTGGATGTTTTGTGTTCTGAAAACAATGTGTCATTTTAACAATGTATGTGTGTATTTGTGTGATATTCTGGGTCATCATTTGACAATGCTAATTTCAATACTACAGATAGCAGATATCTCTACAGATATCAACAGCTGGTTGATCTGTTTAACTCTCTCCCTGCTGGATTAGACAAATTCTCTGCTCATTATGGCATCTTCGGTTGCCTCCAGCATAGAGAGGGTTAAAGGGACTCAAACAATATATTGTATTTCTACCAAAGAATTTATGATATTAAAACCATAAACAATGATTTTGTTTCCTCCAAAATTATTTTATCGATAAATTATCTTTATTCCCCCGTTTATTTATTTTTACACTGAATTCAAGCATTGTATTTACGTTACCTTTATCAGCTCGTAGCATAACAGTATCAAGACACACTCGCAGGGTTAGAACTTAACTTTAATACATACGCGCCTGAATAATGATATTAATAACAAAACATAACATTTCTATATTAGCCCATAGGATACCTTTAAATAACATTAGAAGAAATGGATCAGGTCGCTGGCTGAGTGGGAACTTCTTACGGTCCTTGCACACCCGTGACAAATTCTACGATATACGTTCTGAAATAGAACCTTATCATTTATCTATATGCTTGCATACCGAAGGCGAAATCTTTTTATGTCGCTGCTGATTGGCGACGCGATTTTTCACTCACCTCCGGTGTGTGAGGACCTTTACCCCGCACTTGGGTGACATTCTCTATTACATAGATGACATACCACATTTTAGCAGTAAAAATAACATAACTTGGCAACCCCTCTGAAATTGTATGAATCACCCATAGGACAGGGAGATGCTTCAGGGACTTCAAAATTCAGGTGTTCTTTTTGTAAACATAATCACGTCACAGGCAAAGTATGTCGTCACGTTTTGATGCCACAGCCAGAGTATGTAATGACGTGACAATAAAGTACGACGTCAAATCAGTTACGGTTGCGGGAAGGTTAATGAAGTGGACTGATCCAGTCTATCATCGCAAATGGGTGAAATATTCCCGCAGCGACGTTAAACTCCATATTCACTCACTCACTCACTGATCCATTCTTAGATGAACTAGTACCAGACTAAATTATGCAAGTTATGTATATTTCACTGCATTTATGTACTAAATAAAATATTCAAGCATTTTTTCTCTCTCTCATACCTTGTTTATCTCAACTCGGTTTTTTCAAAATATCGACTCTCCCACTCCATAAGATGAGAATAAACATGTTAGGAAAGAGAAAAAAGCTTGACTACTAGTATCTTCTATATATTATACACTCATTTAGTATTTATTAGTATTTATTGATTATTCATCAATTTCCCTATTGATTAACATGACTTTTTTTTTTCTTCACGTTTTTCTCCATAGAACTTCGCCGCACTGAGTCGTTCTGAGGAAGCTGCTCTGTGTATTCAGCGATATTTCCGTGGCTACAAGGGGAGACTACTCTATAGAGACCGGCTCTTTGAAAAATTTGAAGAGGTACAGTGTAATTATTGATTATTGACTAGATTTGACGAGAAAGTATTATAACCATTCAAATATCATATTGATGCCATTCTTCAACTTTGATAAACATCCAAATATTAAATGGTATAAACAATGATAAACAAGAAAGCATCGATTGAGATATGCTTCTGCCTGCATTTACTTTTTTACGCTTAATAATTTATATAATGAAACAACTTTGTTTAGCACCATTTAGTCCAGCTGCTAAGGGAAAAATTGTGGGTTTTTTCATAGAAGCATGAAACTTGTATATGGCTAGTCCAGAATCTAGGTGCTATATGTAAATTACTTATTATTATTTAATTTTTATTTTATTAAAAAAAAAATATTATTGTTGTTTTATTATGTATTATTATTATTATTATTATAATAATTATTTTTATTATTATTATTATTATTATTATTATTATTATTTTTGTATTACTATTATTATTATTATTATTACAGGAAGAAAGAATGCGACAGGAGAAAATGCTGCAGCAGGTAGAAGAAGGACAACTCTTGGTTGACAAGTAAGTAGACTAATTGTTCCTGCTGCATTGTGTGCATTCTGGTACTAATATGTTGTACTGTAGAACCTATTTACTATAAGATTTAGAACAACTGTTAGAGGAATGCCTATAGATAACTTTAGAAAATTCTCTTTAAAATTAGGAATTCTGAAATAAAACCTATCACCACAGAACAAAGTTGGCTGTATTTCCCAGGGCTTGTTTTTTTTCATGAGTCTGACATAGTACGGTATAGGGTTTATTCCCCAGACCAGAAACTGGACCCAGAACTGGACCCAGAACTGGACCCAGAACTGGACCCAGAACTGGACCCAGAACTGGACCTGGACTCCATTTTGCAAAATGTGAAGGCTAATTGATGTTAATTTTAAATAAAATACAATTATTGCTCCAATTATCATCTATCGGTAATTAGTAGGTGTTCTTTATTTAAAATATGACATAGTCCAAATCAATCACGAACGCGGATGCGCTACAGTGGGGGTAGGTGATAATAGGTTCTGGGCGATAATAGGCCCGTAACCAGTAATTGTACTACCAGTATGTTTATGTTTTGTTTAAAAAATAAAGTTTGCTAGGAAATTGCTGTGGATGTATTTGCATAGCTGTGTATAGGCAGCTACATGCCTGGGTTGTGTTCAGTCTGCACTACAAGTACTACACTGCACTGTGATACGTTTCTACAAAGTAGTGCTTAGTAGGAAAATAGCAGGAAATCAGTTTACACATGTGTTCAGTCCATTCGCTTCATGTTTTCAGTTTTCTTACTAAACACTACATGGTCAGACTCATAGTGAAAAGTAGTGTAGTACTACATACATATCCTGGCCGAACAGCTTCCATAAAACTACATAGTAGTATGTATTGAAAAAGTAGTATGGCCTGAACGCACCCCTGTCATTGCTGATTTACTATTGGTAGAATGGTTATTTTTTCACAATGTCGATATTTTAGATATTTTATGGGCACTTCATTGATTGCAGACGTGCGATATAGAGCCCAGTGTGGTGATAATCATTGAGTCACTGTTTGAATGTCTATAGAATTTGCAGGATGAAAGTAGTTTTGATAACATATATTAAATAGACAATACTTAAGAATTATCAAACATGTTTTCCTTTTTTCCTTTTGATGATACATGTATTCGTAAAAAATCTAATTTCATTGGAAATGTCAACTAAAACTTGCCACAATGTGAAATCCTTCATGGTTGTCTATATTGATTTTCTAATATGTCATGTGCAGAACAGTGTTGTTTCCTTCCGATACATATCAAGAGAATTTGTACTTTCTTTAAAAACAAATCAATTGAAAAGTATATGAATGCAGTGTTGTCAGTGATAGTCAAAACAGGCAATTTTACGATGATATTGGGAATTGTATGGGTACCGTACGATTTGAGGGGCCCGAATTTCCATTTAAAAATGTTGCGGGGGTAGTGCGGTGCCGTTTGATGTTTTCAACAACGTGTCTATGGGCTCACAGCCAGTAAACATTTCTACAACACATTGGGAACTTTTAATTCTGTGCTAAAATCTCCCAATGTGTGCTGCAGCGAGGAAAGAATGCCATCTCACCCTTGAGGCCACTCTGAGATATTGCAAATTTGGGCCTGTACAGGCGCCTTATCCTGAAACGGTGGATATATATGACTTAGCCATTAGTCTGTGACTGGAATCGTGGATTGATGATGTTTGTACACTTGTTTGTCAGCAGTTGTTTGTGCACTTGTTTGTCAGTGATGTCTTAGTCTGTGACTAGATGGATGATGCTTGTGCACTTGTTCCATCTGCTTTGAGGATAACTTGCCTGCATTGAGTCGCTTTAGCCAAGATGATTTCAATCTTCACTCTGTTCACGCAGTCTTTGTCAAAGAAGAGTAATACTAGAAATGGCCAAATTTAAATTCTAAAATGCTTGATCTTCCTTACACTTTTCCATCCTGAAGGCAATCAGAGATGCCCTAAAAAGCAATGCCTACCATTATACCTAATCCAGCAGGGAGAGAATTAAACATACAGGTTAGAAATTAACTTTAAAACGCACTCGTCCGAATAATGATATTTATAATAAAACATGAAATTTATACTAGCCTGTGGGATAGCTTTAACATTAGGGAAAATGGATCGGGCCGCCAGGCAAGTGGGAACTTCAAACCCTGAACATAAGCGATTACAACTATGATTCTGAAAGACTTTTATTTTGGAAAGTCTTAACAAATTCTTCACTGAACGCTTGTTGTACGTCAATCCATAGTTCTGAGCAACTAGTTGTCACTACTCACACAACACAAACTAATTTAATTAGATTTCCTTTATCTACAATTGATTTGATTTCCCCTTCTTTATCTACAATTAATTTGATTTTCCCCAACCAAAAGCCTTAGGGTGGTGTAGTTGTTGTACCACAGCATCAGAAGTAAGCTGGCGATGGAAGTGTCTGTCTATCGATCTCACAGACATGATAGACATAGCCCAGTACATTGTTAATGATTTTTGCACTTGGGTGCACAGCATTGTGTGTAGGTGTGCAGCCGGAAGCTCATGTTACATACTGTTCAAGTCTGGTAGACTATGGCGTAATTACCCTGGGGGTGAAGGGTCAATGCAGGTCATGACGTAGCAGGTCGTAACAGGTCATGCCGGCAGACAGTACCGGTATGTACAGTATTGGTGGGTGTGGCAGTGTTGAATGTAAGGGGAACGTCGTTATGGAATCTTCTGTGTTGCATTGATGACAGAAGGATGAATTGGTTGTAGGCTTTTCCTAGAATTGTCAAAGTAAGACCTAACTGTTTCTGGTACACTAAGGTGTAATTCCTCTGGAGGTGAAGGGTCATGGTAGCAGACAGTATCTATAGTGTGGGTGGGTGGGTGTGGCAGTGTTGAATGTAAGGGGAACGTCATTATGGAATCTTCTGTGTTGCATTGATGGCAGAAGGATGAATTGGTTGTAGGCTTTTCCAGAATTGTCAAAGTAAGACCTAACTGTTTCTGGTACACTAAGGTGAAGGGTCATGGTAGCAGACAGTATCTATAGTGTGGGTGGGTGTGGCAGTGTTGAATGTAAGGGGAACGTCGTTATAGAATCTTCTGTGTTGCATTGATGACAGAAGGATGAATTGGTTGTAGGCTTTTCCTAGAATTGTCAAAGTAAGAGCTAGGTGTTTCTGGTACACTAAGGTGTAATTCCTCTGGAGGTGAAGGGTCATGGTAGCAGACAATATCTATAGTGTGGGTGGGTGGGTGTGGCAGTGTTGAATGTAAGGGGAACGTCGTTATAGAGTCTTCTGAGTTACATTGATGGCAGAAGGATGAATTGGTTGTAGGCTTTTCCTAGAATTGTCAAAGTAAGAGCTAGGTGTTTCTGGGGATGAAGGGTCATAGGTCATGACGGCAGACAGTATGTACAGTGTGGGCGGGTGTGGCTGTGTTGAATTTAACGGGAATATACCATTATGGAATCCACTGTGTTGGCACATTAATGGCGGAACCGTAAATTGGTTGTAGGCTTTTCCTAGAATTGTCAAATTAGACCTAGATGTTTCTTTGATGTATTATTCAGATCTTGAGTCATCATTATTGATAGGGTGTTGAGATGAAAAATGTCTGTTGATTCAAGGGTATGTCGTCCTTTCTGCCACTGCCGATCAGTGCCAATTCCACGTCAGTCGTCAGTAAATTGTATATTGTATGCGACACACAATGAGTTGAAATTATCTGGAAGACAGAAATATTGATTTCTTTGCGGCAGTTTCTATCATGTAATGCTTGCTGTAACTCTACTGTCTCAGGATCAATTGCATCATAGCAGATTCCGCGTCCCGTCCTGGCCCACCGACGGAGCATTGCGGGTCACCATTGATTTCCCCGATAACTGTGCCGCACACGATCTGCACTGGGAATAATTTGAGCTGTTCTTACCTGAGGACGGCTGTAATAAGCAACATTGGCTCAAACTAAGGTCAGGCTGAACTCTAGAAAGGCTACTGGAAGTCGTTGCTTAGTGTATAGTGCGTGGAATAGTGACCTCATGTAACAAGAGGTGTGATGAAGTGTCCAATAAGTTAACACCTCGTGGGTTATGACATGGAATCGTAATGGCATCAAGTTTATTGCGTGTGATCGTCAATGACATCAGAAGGGTGTGCAAGGAATTCTTTCAATAAGAGGGATACAGGATGTGGTGGAATTGACCTGAAGGTTATTCATATTATTGCATTTTGGCGGAAATCATGTTTTTGTGTGTGTTTAAAAAAAATATCAGCTGAATTGAAATTGTCCATTTTTATATATTTTACATATTACGGTACTTGGTGCTATTGATCATGCCATTGATGAAATACTAGTACCAGTACTTTAAATAATAATAATAACAATATTATATTCATTTATAATATGTATATTAAATTTTGAAAATACATGTAATACCCAAGAAATACTTTTATTAATAATATGTACATTTATAATATGTATGTAATTGGCAGTTACATTTTGAAAATACTATCCAATACAATAAATAATTTGATTTATGGTTACTAATTTGTTTAAATAAAAGTACTTTTGGTTTGGGTAATAGTATACTAGTATACAATAGTATGTAATTAGACACTGCTCATTGGGCCTATGGATCGATTTGACCTAGAATTAACCCATTAACATATACAATCATCTAGTTCATCATCTCTCCTAGCTCAATATGATATTTGATCTGTTGAAAGTAGTTGAGTTATCTGATTGTCACATTCATTATTCATAACTCATCTGAAGTTGATAGGCTCTCTCATCGGTCTTCTAGCTGGTGTTTAGTTTCAGTTGAAGGTCACTGTAGTCGTGGGTGGCAAGTGAACCTAGGACATCTGTACCGGATGTGGAATGGGATAGTCCCCGCTACAGTGTGTGTCTCAGTTCTCCTCAGTGTCTCCGTGAAAGTTGATATTTTTCATTGAATTTTCAGTTCGTAAGTTGTGTGTTAATACTATGCAGTGTTCAAAATAGAGCATGTCTGCACTCCCGTGACGGGTTATTTTCAGCGAGAATTGGTTAAGTTTTAGTTCACTGGCCAACATTATATGTAAAGACAGGTAACTTCTCAAACTTACCAGTCCTCATGTCTGGCAGTGAAATTGCTGGAGTTTTATACACGGGCTACAGTATGTGTTTAATTTCTCATCAGTGTGAAAGTTGATATTTTTCATTGATTTTTCAATTTGTAAGTTGTGAGCTCGTAAGAATTCTTAGTTTTGAATTATTTGCCAATATATGTGAGTGTAACAGTGCTGAGAATTTTCAGGATTTATTTAGTCTTTTACAGTACTGTAAATCATGAAATTAATGCAAGCAGAATATCAATGTGAAAAATGCTACCGCTGTATTGTCAGATTTAATTGCTGCGCATTAACCCTCTCCTTGCTGAAGGCGACTTAAGTTGCCCGATCACATTCAGAAATAGAATACTTTGATTTTATTCAGCAGGGAGAAGGTTAAAGGTAAGTACAGAGAAAAAAGATGTATGGAGACACGACCGTTCTCAAATTATTGGTGTCGCATTTACGTCTAACATATAGAGGTCGCATTAAATTAAATTCGTGACACATTAATTTTGTGATTTACAGTATTTATTTTTTGTCAAGAGAATAGCAATATTTATATATAAGTTGCCACTCGCCCAGTTCCCCGATTCATTTCTTCTAATGTTAAAGGTGTCCTACAGGTTATAAACCACCATTAGAAATCCCATAGACGACAGTGTTAATGTATTTATGCATAACTACTGATTCAGTGATTCAA
>JAUTBV010097124.1:0-16727 GCA_032361325.1 Lepetodrilus fucensis
TAACCTTGAATTATTGCGCTAGTGATTCGGTTCTAAAATCAGAGGTGTTTCAATCGCGAATAGACACCTTCTGATTTTGTGGGCGTGGCACTTTTTGACCAATCGCTGTAGGGTATTCACACAAGTCATGTTAGAATGGGTATTAATATATAGAATTTTGAGCATGCTTCCAAGAGTAGATTTGGCATGTTATACATTATTATTATGTTTATTATGTTTATTAAATGTATTATTATTATTATTATTATTATTATTATTATTATACATGAGGCATTTTCAATCAAAAAACAAAAACACAATATTATTCACAGACCTAGATGTACAGTGTTACACTATGTTACTGTACACTGGTGTCTGCTGATATAAATATTATACTCTGATGTCTGGACAATTTTGCACAATGGTACATATTGATGTCTAGTCTAGTCTTTCTTGCTGGACATTGTTACACAACATTATAGACTGATGTCTGAGCAGTGTTACACAATGTTTCACTGGTGTCTGCAGGTCACTATTCGAAATGCATCACATTGTCACATAATATTCCACACTGATGTCTGGGCAGTGTTATGCAATGTTACACACTTGTCTGGGCAGTGTTACACGTTGTTACACACTGGTGTCTGGTGTTACAGCTGGGGATCATCTACAGAGACATCAAGCTGGAGAACATCCTGCTGGACTCTAGCGGTCACATCGTACTCACGGACTTCGGACTCAGCAAGGAATTCCTGGCCACAGACGCTGTAAGTGTCGTCATGTCCTCATGTCCTCATTCCAGTACAGATTCAACTCAAACATTCAAAATAAACCAGTCTCCTGGATTACGAAACCTTTTGAGTACAAAAGGTCAAATTTCATATGATGATTTGTGAATTAATTGTATCCAAAATTTGTTCGTAATCTCTGGGTCAGGATTTTACTCATTACACAGAGCAATCGTAGCACTATGAAAGTTGTAATTCCACGTTAATTCATTTCATATAGTACGTATAGTAAAAGCATGGTGTAGATTTAGGCCTGGATTACAGTCCCATCACTTTCCAGGCCAGGGTAGCGTTTCTCAAAGCTCTCATATTTACTACAAGACCATAATGACTCTTGTAGCCCTCTGTAATACATGGGGGTCGTGCACTTACAAGCGAGCTATGGTCTCATAGTGGATATGAGAGCTTCGAAAAACAATACCCAGATATGTTCTAGTTCTAGTAATCAGAATTAGCTATCCAAAGTATAACATGCCTTATAATGGTGTAAATGTCTTCTTCACCGCACAGACACACAGAGCATACTCCTTCTGTGGTACTATCGAGTACATGGCTCCCGAGGTGGTCAAAGGCGGATCTGGACATGATTTTGTAAGTGTACACTCACCTTGTGTCAACGTCACTGCTATATTTCTGGGACATAATGTTTTTAAAATATTTTGTCTGAGCTATTAATTATTGCCAATGTACAACTATTATTTATTATTATTAGTTTGAGGTTTTTGCAAGTATACATCAATAATGATTTTTTATTTATGTGTGTGGATTTTTTAAAAATAGTTTGCTACAGAAACGTTAAGTAACAATTAACTCACTCAGTGGTATTAGATGTAAATACAGATACTGTAAATCATAAATGCGAGCGGAATATTAATGCAAAAAATGTGATCGCCGTATTGTCACATTTAATTGCTGCGCATAAAATGCAAGACCAGGGTAAAAAAACATGACATGCCCGTTCACATTTCATTGGTTTCCCATTTACGTCTAAAATCAAGAAATTGCATTAAATTAGTGACGCGTTAATTTTGTGATTTACGGTATTCAAATGTATACTTCCTGCTACATGTCATCTGATGTTTTCCAGACTGTTGATTGGTGGTCTCTAGGGGTCCTGACCTATGAACTCCTGACTGGTGCTTCACCTTTTACCGTGGACGGCGAGAAGAACTCTCAGTCCGAGATCTCAAAGTAAGCACTGGTGTCTGCTTCTTCAACAAGTAGCTGTCAGTATTTCTTCATTGTTATGTTATCTGCCAGTCATTCACAGTGGCAATGCAGTTATTGATCCTTGGTCTGTCAATACCAGCCATTGATAGCAGGTTTACTGCAGCATTAAGCCCTCCAGATGTTACATAGTATTATAGAATAAAATTGTTTAACCTCCTTAAATTTATTCCATGTATTGGTGAAAGATTCCTGCAGCATAAAATCAAATCAGATTTATCTTCCCTTCTGGATTATTCACAATGCCTACTACATAGGGCATCTTAGGTTGACTCCAGCAAGTAGAAGGTTAAATATGAACCGATGCACTCATGTTTACTGCTATTTTCAGCACTATTGATGTTGCCGGTTTCCTCCTACCCTAAACTGACAAGCTATGATGTTAGTGAAAGAATCTTGAAAGCGGCTCTGAACCCAAATTTTAAACAAAATAATGTCAGTACGGTATTTCATATCCATACTGACATTACTTTTTTACAATATTGTCCATGTAACTAAGATGATCATTTTGTAAATTAAATTTCAGACGTATATTAAAGTGCAATCCCCCAATACCGAGAGACTTCTCGTCAGAGGCCAAGGCCTTCATACTGAGTTTGTTAATGAAGGACCCAGGAAGACGAATGGGATCCCACGGGGCTACGGAAATCAAAGAACACCCGTTCTTTAAGGTTAGAAACAAATACAAATTTTATCTTGATCAAATTTTGATGAAAAAGTTTCAAATTCTTGCATATCTATAACCAGTTACCTGTCGGATGTGAGAATCAACATATTTATTATATTTGTACTCCATCTTAGAAAATGAGCAGCACTAAGTTTTGTTTTACTTTTTGCAGCCTTGATATAGGCGGAAGATTCCCGCTGCAATGTAAAACAATAACTATTATCTTCAGCTGGAATGTACTTAAATAACTCTCATATTTCATCTGGACAGAAGCGATTCAGGTTGTTTGATTTGTAGAACAACTGATGTTACTTATATTGAAATATCTAAGCTTATGAAGATTAAAGAACCTGGTATAATTTGGGCATGGACAATTTGAATTTGTTATTTTTTTTTATGAATACTGTATTTATTTTCTTTGTGGCCAGGGTTTGAATTGGTTGGATCTAGCTAAGAAGAAGGTTCCCGCGCCGTTCCTTCCTAAGATTCGTCACGAGTTGGACGTCAGTAACTTCTCGGAAGAGTTTACAGGAATGTCCGCCACAGACTCGCCGGCTATTGTGCCCATGGATGGCGGGAAACTGTTCAAGGTTTGTACGACTTTCTGCTGTCCTAATAGATGTAATCTAACCAATGCTGATTATCCAGTAGTTTTTTTTATGAGATTATCCATGAAGAGTAGTGTCTATGCCTAATCCAGTAGGCAGAGGTTTTAATGTGCTTCAGAAAAACATGGTACACACACTATTTTATTACTACTACTACTACTACTATTACTACTACTACTGTCATCGCCTATGGGTGAAATATTCCCACCATGATGTAAAACATTAATTCAATCAATCAAAACTACTACTACTGCTGCTGCTGCTGCTACTGCTGCTGCTGCTACCAATCAAAACTACTACTACTACTACTATTATTATTATTATTATAAAAATAAATGATTTTATTTTGTGTTTTCCTTTTGTTTGCAGGGATATTCGTACGTGGCTCCATCTATAATCTTCACAGAGAACACAATCAGCAGTAGTTTGTTAATGCCAAGCAGAGAACACCAGCCAGATGAAAAAAACCTTCTATGTACTAGTCATCTAAAAGTGAGCTTCTTTATGAAAACTTTCTATGTACTAGTCATCTAAAATTGAGCTTCTTTATGAAAACATTCTATGTACTAGTCATCTAAAATTGAGCTTCTTTCTTAAAACCTTCTATAGTAATAGTTGCCTAAAAGTGAGCTTTGTTAAAACATGTATTACAATGAGCTGGTTTACAATTTGTAATATTTTGTTATGCCTTTTACCTTTTACCAGCCGAAGATGCCTCATGGTATAGTCATTGTAAAATTAATCCATTAGGGAGATGTTGAGGATTTGTTTTTTGTTTTTTTCAATTAAAAGATTGAGTATGGTATGCAACTGTTTGTGTTATGATCTTTGAAATTAATACCTGTCATTTCTTTCCTCCAAAGTTTTTGTATACACTCGTAATAATGCAAAATAAAAATAAGTCCTATCTTCCCATCATGTATTTCAGAACTCACCGTTCTTCCAGCAATATGACCTTGACCTCAAAGGACCACCGTTAGGAGACGGTAGCTTTTCTATATGCAGGTGAGGTGGTATTTGTCTCTCGTGAATGGATTATTAATGGAAAAACAGAGTTGTTTGCCCTTTGGTATCATTTGACCATATTCCAGACTTACCTCTGCTCTGTTTATAGGAAATGCCGTCACAAACAAACCGGAGTTCACTATGCCGTGAAAATTATCAGCCGAAGGGTGGACTGTCACCGTGAAACGCAGTTACTCAACTTGTGTCAAGGTCACCCAAATATTGTACAGCTACATGGTGTGTTCCACGATGAGGTATGTAACAACTTTACTATTGGCCAGATTAAAAATATTTATCTTTAACAGACTTCAGGGATGCTTAGGTGTAAATGACCTATTATTTTTAGAAACCTCTCTCTCTAAATAAAACATGTCACGTATTGGTGAAATTTTCCCACTGTGAAGTAAAGCACTAATTTATACATTTATTCCAAATAAAGCAGATATTAATTAAGCAACGATAGAAACTAACTTTAAATAGTGACACAAATAACAACTATTATGAATTCCTACTATAACCCGTAGGATACCTTTAGCATTGGGAGAAATAGCCCAGGCTAGCAGGCTAGTGGTAATTTCAATCCCTGATATTAAGTCTTCCTTTTTCCCCCCCCTGTGTTTGCAGTTCCACACGTACATTGTGATGGAGTTGTTACGTGGGGGAGAGCTGCTGGACAGGATCCGGAAGAAGAAAAGTTTCACAGAGACGGAGGCTAGTGAGATAATGTCCAAACTCGTAAAGGCCGTCGATTTCATGCACAGCAAGGGCATTGTTCACAGAGACCTTAAACCAGAGGTCAGTGATGTGTTTACTTGTTATAGTGTGTGTGGGTGTGGGTGTGGGTGTGGGTGTGGGTGTGGGTGTGGGTGGGTGGGTGTGTGTGGGTGTGTGGGTGTGGGTGTGTGTGTGTGGTGTGTGGGTGTGTGTGTGTGTCACGCTTCTAACATTCTACATCTATATCAGCTCTGACACTCTCAGGCTCAGCACACATGTGCCCTTAAACTGGTTGCTAAACCAGTTCTTATATGTTTTGGGAAATATAGTTGATAACGTAAATAATTTGATGTCACACAAAAGCGTCCTTCTGACGCGAAATCCAAACATTGACCACATTGAAAACATTGATGTCACTCTCTACATCTACTATGATTACGCAAAGCCAGTTTGTTGCCAGCTGTTGTACATCCTTTTCTAATGTGCTGTATAGTGTTGTGTTAATTATTTCAACAGTTCTGGGTCGAGAAACAATCACATAAATTAGGAAAATGGTAAAAGATGTGGTGACCGATAATTGGGGTCGTATTTAGACTCTGTCCCCGCATATCGGTCATGTTTCTGAGCACAATGAATACCCAACATCGGCTAGAATAGAATTGAATGGAAATAGGAGACCCCACACACACACATTCGATCATTGTTGTGCAAAATTAGATTGAAAAAATGTCGTTAACTGAACCTGGCTATGAAGCTGAGCATGAGTATCTGTAAAATTTGATTAAAAATATATGTGAGAAGCACAAATTGTTGACAGTAGGTAATATATAAGCCTGACCGATAATAAGGGACACACGACCGATATCAAAGGGACGCGACCGACTTCAAAGGGACACACAACTGAAACATTGGGACGCATGCAACCTGTCTTTAAATGCGATTGGCTAATATTCTTGCATTCTTGCATCCAATGAAATTTATTCAATCTAGAATACATATATTAACCGCAACCGGTTTACCAAGTGAGAGTAGCTCATTTCGATAAACCGCTATGGAATATAAAAGTTGACTCCCAACTATAGTGACCGATGAATGGGGCCTCTACTCCAATACAGATGTTATAGCATGTGTATATCACGGCTGTCACACCTACTATGTTGTTATCAGAATTAGCTGTTCTAGCACACAAATCACATTTTCATACATAGCACACCTGGCAATCCTATCTCTGTACAAATTACATGTAGTAAAGCTAGCATTATTTTTATGTTTCAGTATATTATTTTTATTATTTATTTTTATTATTATTGTTATTATCATTATATATTATTTTTATTATTTATTTGTATTATTATTATTCACTACTGCCGGCATATATATATGACCAAAACACATGCATAATGGAACAATTCAGCAAGGAGAAGAATGTGATAGTATGCCTTTAATGCCAGGTAATGAAGGTTTTTCAAATAAGTATAATTTTTACTATTGACGGAGGTGGCGATAATTTCACATGTGCTGTACTTTTATTTGTTATTTTCACAGTTTGTTTTCTTCATTGACAACTTCCACACATTGAAAAACTGTCGACTGACGTGACTTGACACTCCTATAGTAGTATTTCAAGGAAGTCTGAGTTGCAGTTGAGATTTTCAAACGAGAGTAACCTGATTTATTTTTCCTTTCTTTCAGAATCTTATCTTTGAGAACGACGACGACACTGCAGCCATTAAGATCGCAGACTTTGGCTTCGCTCGTTTGAATCCTGACAATCAGCCACTCAATACGCCTTGCTTCTCACTTCCGTACGCACCCCCGGAAGTGCTGCGACAAACAACAAACAGAGATCTGGGATATGATGAGTCATGTGACCTCTGGTGCTTGGGAGTCATTCTGGTGAGAACCCCCATGGATAAATAGACACTATCTCACGAGTTACTAGGGATAGACAGATTATCTTCCCATGAGTGAAATGTATGTCGCTAACATTAACAGATCGTTGACCTACATAGTGATCTAGGGAAGTTTTACCTGAAAATATATTGAAAATATTTACAGCCAGTTACTTATTCCATATGTCTCGTTAGTTATCAATATTTTAATATTTATTAATTCTGAAAATATATTGAAAATATATACAGCCAGTTACTTATTCCATATGTCTCATTAGTTATCACTATTTTAATATTTATTAATTAGAAACAATGTATACTTATTGGTGCCAGTGGTCGTGTAAAGTTATTTTGACAATGTTTAATGATTAGAGTCTATTACAATAGAAAATTGAGATTTTACAGTACATTACCAACTGATTATTTGGATTTCACTGGAAATGTAAACTGTAATAGAATTTTACCTATTCTACAGGAGTGAAAATAAATTTGGAGATATAAAAGCAATTATATGCATGCTAAGTGCATGAACTTTGCATGTTTTACTCCCAATTCGGTCCAAAAAGACAACTTAAATCTTTGATAGTCTGTCTGTAATTTCACCTGGAAAAAGATAATTCCGTAATTTGGAGTATGGAGTGAGTTGTTTTTATGTGACTTAGTCAAACTTAAAGAATAAATTATTAATTCATCACAATTTATCTATGAGTGCCAGTTCCTGAAGTCCAGAAATTAATATGTGCGTAATAAGACAGAGATTAATTTTACACACAGATAAAAGTTCTTCCACAAACCCAAAGGAGACCATTGAAAAACATATTTTCAGATAAAATATGTTTTACCATGACACTGAAATAAACATTGAATTCTTTGACATAACTCTGCATGCATTTATTGTATTGTGTAGGTTTATGTATGGAGATGATGCTGATTGTTTTTCTTACAGTATACAATGTTGTCTGGAAAGGCGCCGTTTCAAGCACAAAGTCACGATGACACAGCGGAGACAATCATGCAACGAATAAAGGGAGGCGAGTTTGACCTTTCGGGTTCAGATTGGAAATCTGTGTCAGAGCCAGCCAGAAAACTTATCAAAGGTGAATTTCTTGGAACTTGAGTCACTTCATTTGCATCTTTTCAGAGTATTAAGTTAAAGCCTGAACAAAAAAGACATCTTATCACAGTGTTCGAAATAGAGCCCGTCTGTACGCCCGCGACGGATTATTTTCAGAGAAGACTTACAATTTTAGCTTTGCATGCCCGTAGGTTGTGTTGTTTTTTGTTTGTTTTATTAAGATGTATTTATAATTGAACACTGACCAACATATGTGAGGACCTGTAACTTCTCATACTTACCAGTTCTCATGTCTGGCAGTTAAATTGTTGTGAGTTTTATACACTGCTTATCATATATATGTAGTTTTACAAGTCGGGCATGGCAATTTTCCATGGAAATCCGCCAATGTATTTGTCCTGGGATCAATTTATTTGCACTGTACATGGCTTGTGGTCTAGGCCCTTGGCTCGTTTTTACCTGAAATCACAATTGTCTGTTGCCATGCATGAATAATTGTTACTTTTGAAGATTTAATACTTGTTTAATAATTTGTTTTAGCTGACAAATGAATTGATCTTTATGATTACTTTATTTCAGGTTTGTTACGTGTAGAACCCAAAAAGCGTCTGACGATGCAGGATCTGCAGAGGAACGATTGGCTCAAGGGAAACAATCCCGAGTGTGTATCTCAGACGCCGCTAAAAACTCCTGGTGTGCTCTCCACAAACACTACTTCTGTGCACGTGCAATTAACCGCGACCATGGATGCGTTCCACATGGCCACGAAGGAGGGCTTCCGTCTCCAGGACGTGGCCACTGCGCCTCTGGCTAAACGGAGGCGAGCCAAGAAAAGCTCAACGGACAATCGCAGCAGCTCAACGGACAGTAACAACTCCAGCTCAACGGTGTCTTCGTCAGGGCTGACGCAGTCCCCGCTTCGCCAGTCGCCGCTGCGGACCCACTCCAACACCTCCAGTGCGTCCAACACGTCTCAGGGATCCATGTGCAGTACGGGATTCGTCCCGCTGAAGAACACCCCCACCCCGTGCGCGGACACCCCGCTGCCGACCTGCAACCCAGGTCAACGGGTGACTGTCCTTCACATAAACTCTGCCCACACGGACGGTGATGGCGTCGCCCCTCATGGCATCAAGCGGCAGTTGGACCTCGAGGATGACGGCGATGAAGACGACGACGATGACTGTATCATAATCGGCAACACATTCCCTTCGAGCCAGAGTCCGAACAATGGCGCCGCGACGAATGGCGGCACCAAACAGATACGAACTGATACCATAGTTATTGACGACTAGCTAATCTGTGATATATATATATATATATATATAAATATATAGAATATATCGGTGATGTTAATCTGGTGAATGTTCTATAAGCAACGTTTGTTATGTTATGAATATACTGCACTGTTAATGTGGATTTAATGGTAGAACGCATATGTCGTGTTACCATTTCAGTTGACGTTTGACCATGGCCTATTGTTTGAGTGCACCTGTCCTCGAGAGATTGTCTCCCTTTGGGGTTAATTCCGCACTTGAAAATATACTTGTTAATATTACAGTTTTGGTTTGAACTACATCATTATTGAAGTCTGGGATGATAATAATAATAATAATAATAATAATAAATAACATATTAATAATAATAAAAATAATAATAATAATAATTTAAAATAATAATTAAATAATAATAATAGATTAATCATAAAAATAATATCTCGTGCATCTGTAACCTAAAAGATTTCAACAGTATATTTCAACTACTATATAGAACCTTCTGTTGCACACACTAGTAATAATGTTAAACATTAGTCCATTCTATTCCCTTATTTATATTAAAGTGACTCATACACCAAAATCAAACTTGTAGAGCTGATGATCCTGCACCACATAGTGTGATTGATTTCTTACAAATGACCCACTATCGATAAATATGCTCATTTTAAGTCGTTTATTTACATAAACTGTTAGGTGAACAGGACGATGCAATGTTGACATATGACTTCATCAAAGTTATGCCATGTGCGAGAAACCCCGTGCAATTTGTGCAGAGAAACCTGTGATGATTACGCCATGTGCGAGAAACCCGTGCAATTCATGCAGTGAAACCCATGATGAGAAGGCCTTGCCAATTTCAAAACAAGTGATTGTTTATATTCGCCAAGTAAAATAGCGTATTTCGACTGGTGTTCGTGCATTTTCATCCCTGAAAGCTCAGATTCTTGCAAATATTGCCCTATATATTACATATGACCAATACTAAAAAATGGGCATAGGTAAAATCCCCTAAGTGTATGAGTCACTTTAAGTCCTATGATGTCCCAAGTGCTAGGGCCCTCTCATGCTTTGGTTCAATGACCTCTCCTTCATGCAGTTCCTAAAGTCCCATGTCCTGAACTCTTTATGACTAGATTGGCAACAACAGGGTTTTCTTCTCCCCCCCCCCCCCCCCTTTTTTTTGTGTGTGTGTGTGTGTCCTTGTCAGAAATGTAACGGCTTCCACTTCCTGTTTGCGTTTTTTGTTTTTTTTAATTCCATGATGATGTTCGGATTCACCTTGGATCAAGTTCCAGGTGTGAATGAACGGTGTTTTGATAGAAGGGACACAAAAAAAGAATAACATAAGAAAGTAAACGGATGTTTCTTTTCAAATCTGTGGACTCGTGTACCATGTAATGGAGCATTCATTTCTGGTGATCGCTCTTCACCAACAACAATGATGGAGGTGGTCTTCCGATCCCCCGTGAAATGTGTTTTTCTCCTCGCCCGGTGTCGGAAACACAATGAGAGAGTTGCTCGTTGGTTTTTGTACGTATATCCAGTGGATAAAGGAAGGTCGGAAATGACTGCCATCCAAAATGGTTATGTTTTTTTTCCTTTTTCTTTCTTTCTGTTGACCTTTGACCACTTGAGGGCAGACGGTTTAAATCATTACCTGGTGTGGTTGTGTTTTAAAATGTCCGTTTCTATGAACCATTTTCACAAATCACTGTCACATGGAAGAATTTCGAGAAATGCCGAGAATTATTTCCTAATTGTGTGTGCAGAACATCTATTAATCACTGCAAATTTGTGACAGGCAATACATACATTCATATAACTTATATAGTAATAATTTTTTACTTGCAATTCTAGAGTAGATAGTGACAAGCAGACAAGGACAAATAGAAGGATTGACAAAAGGACATATATTAGTCACAGCTTAATTAGGCACATAATTGATCTTTAGAGCATCTCCTGTTGTGTTCAGCATGGAGAGAGTTAAGGACAGACTGATAGGCGTACAAGCTATATGTAATCTTTGGTCTATGCTCGCAGATTTACTGCAACATTCAGTGCTATGGATGTTGCGGGTTTCCGCCTGCCTTAAATTGACAAGCCGTGATATATGTGATAGAATCTTGAAAGTGGCTCTTAAATCCCAGTTTTAAAAAAAAGAAGAAAGAAATACATTCAGAGTAGACATCAAGAGAAGACAAATCTGAGAAGACAGTGCAGATAAGACAATTCTGAGATGAAAGTATGGAGAAGACAGTACAGATAAGAAAGTATGGAAAAGACAGTACAGAGAAGACAATTCCAAGATGAAAGTCTGGAGAAGACGTACAGAAGAAAGTAATGAAGACAGTACAGATAAGAAAGTATACACAGAAGACAGCACAGAAAAAAATAACAAGTTTAAAGATAGGCTATTGTGAAAAGACAGTGCAGAGATGACTGCACGTATTAGACAGCATATATATTAAATAACCAGATAAGATGGCTCAAATTTGACAGCACAGAGGTCAAGTCAGACCATAGAAGATTTTTTTCCCCTCGAATATTGTTACAACTTTGGTCGCTAAAAAGGCACTTTAAAAAAAAGATTTGAACCAGCTGGAATCTTTTTACCATTATGGTGCCAGTGCAAGCAACTTGAAAAATGCGGGGACTAAAACAAACAAATATGGCTGCGACAAAGCAACTCATGCAGAAAGAAGAATAGGTATGTGACGCTGGTACGAGTTGAGCAGACATGATTTATTTCGTGTGAAGGATGGGAGTGAGGCAACAAGATGTCCCGGAATATCGCAAGAGTAATGTTTTCCGCATGTGTCATGAGGAAACGGCGCGTCACGTGACTGGCGACATACGGAGCTACAGCAGACATATTTATGTATTTGCGTTGTCAGTGACAAAATGTCGTCTGCTTGAAATTGTACAAGGAAAATGTAAAATTAGATGGGGTTTTTGGGGTGGGGTGGGGGGAGGTGGTGTTGTGTAAGTTTTAATTTGTAGGAATCGTCGCTTTAATTTTTTGTTTGTTTGTTGCGGTTGGGATTAACTGGGTTACTGATGTATTATGTAGTGTCAGGTATAATGTAGTGTCAGGTGGATTATCTTTGTATGAATTAAATACTGGAGGTATGACGTAGAAGGGAGTGTGATGTTGTTTTTTGTTAGGTACCATGTAATGTACCATGTAATATACCTCAAACTTGTTATGTGAAGAAAATATATTCACTTTCAAGATTCTTTCACTTAATTATCATGACTTGTCAGTTTAGGGCAGGAGGACACGCACAACATCTGTGGCACTGAATGTTGCAGTAAACCTGTGAGCACCGGCTGGTACTGACAGACCCGGGTTGATAACTGCTGGTCATTACAACAGAACAGTCTGATAATGAACATCATATTGGGCGGTAGTGTTTTTCAATACCAGTGTCAGATTTTATCGCGACTTGTGATTCTAGCGGGTTTTTACAACCTGTCTGTTAAGTATATATCTCCATATGTCAAGAATTTCTTCAGATACAATCAGTTATTCATGATCTGGGCCCGAGAGCACCTGTTGACTGGATAATCAGGGCAAGCTGTCCGTTAGTGTTTGTGTCCAATTTCAAATCGTACTCCGTAAATAATGTTTTCTAATTAACAGCAATTCGCAGCCAATTGTACAAATTTAATCTGATACAGAGAGGTATTGTAAGTGGATATCTTGTTTCCTGAGTAGGTCTGTTCAGGGGCTATTTATAAGCGATATTCAGACATCAGGATTTGTTTTAGCATGGGTATTATGTTACGATTCCACGTAATATGTTAAGTCTACGTAATATGTTAAGTCTACGTATGCACATTCATGAATATATGTCGGCCAGTGGAATAAATTAAGTAAAAACATTCTTGAACATGCCGACTTTTCATGTCTATTATTAACCCGATCCCTGCTGGATTAACCATAATGACTCTTTTCATAGGGCATCTGCGACCGGTATCTGCAGCTAGAAGGTTAAATAAATTTTGGTTTGCATTTATCTGCATGAAATAGTAAATTGTTTTCCTACTCGAGGCTTGGCTAATAACCATTAGCATCGCTGATCTTAGGGCATCTCCGGTAGCCTCTGACAGGAAGAGGGTTAAACAGCCACCTCTAGTTTCAACATAATCTATTTAATGCCAACAGGATTAAAGGGATGTTACTCCATAGTGTGCATGTTTTTGTAGTTTGATTGTGTGCATGTCTTGCAGTACGCAAACAACTTGCTTCAGTGAAAACAACTTGCACACTCTCATTAAAATTGGATTTCCAATTACACTACTAAAGCGGTAGTATTTATTTCTCTCGCGATAAAAACTACAAAACTATGAAAAACTATGGAAACCAGTGGGACCTGCAGAAAATATAGCTTGTTGTACAATAAATATACTTGTGTAGACAAAATCTATCAGGACTAACATGCCCGACGTACAGGAGCAAGTTAAATTATACTGCGGGCAACCTACTTTTTAACACTTAGCACCTTTGGTGCCATTGCAACATGCCTTGACTTGCTCTGCGGACAAGTAACTCAAAATGTTAGCCTGGAGTCAATGTGTACATACTTTCAGATAAAATATGTTAGATCCATGAAATTTTTCAACAAAAAGTGATTTTATCATCAAGGTATTTCTTAATATAAAATGGACATTTTTCTCGGCCAGTGACAAAATTAATATGAGATCATCTGAATCAATGGGATGACTATAGTCTCCATCAGTGTAGTGCTGCAGTAGGGGCTCTTTAACTTTAGCGTGGTACGAGTTTGGAGGGGAAAACCAGTACAAGACTTTGCTGGTGTTGCTGAGTTCATCTACAGAGTGATAGATCAACTTTGTTAACAAACTGTTTATGCAGTCATTACTTGTGGAAACACACACAATCAGCCCGAAGCCAGTGTTTGTTGGGTCAAGCTTTGGTCGCGTTGTGCCGGAAATCCCCGCAATTGTCATGTTCAGTCATGAGCCTCAATCTGACTGTACCATCGCGAGTCAGGGGCGTGGAAAAGGCATATTTGTACGGCAAACTTTGTCGGCACTACGTTACCCGCAGCGTTGTCATCTCGCCACATTTGAATGAGACGACCAGACCCTCGCAAACAGAATCGCGGGTCGGAGGTCGGAGTGCGATAGCCGTGAACTCTCGTCGCGTGTGTGTGCAGTGCGGTTATGTCGCAACACTACAGAAGAAACGCCGGCGAGTTTTCCCGGTCATTTGTTTTCCGCTACGTTTTTTTTTATCGTTTTAATACCGACGTTACAATGATGCGACCTGGTACCGAGCGTTTGACCAATCGGTGAGCGTCCGTTGTTAATGAAGTTCCGACAAGACATGATATGTTTGCGATTCCGTGAGAATGTGAAAGATGATACCGTTAAAGTGAGAAGATTTGTCTGTCTTAGCGTATTTCCACCATGTTTCCCCCTATTGTTTAACAATGCTTACACACTTGCTAGAAACACTTGTTAACACATATTGTCAGGTTTTTCTGGATTTGAAAATATTGACAATAGTTTTATCACGTTATGAGTAGTTTATTTTGTACTTTTGAAGACTGTCTTTGCAAACATTTATCAACGATGAAAAAAACGTTTTGTTTGATGTAACAATTCTGCAACAAAAATAGTTTTTGCTGTGTCTTCTGATGATGGCCCATTAAGTTGTTTCTTTTCATTCTGGAGAGTTATCTGCCCATAACAATCTCTGGGTTCATTGACCTTCAGTGCTATTCTGGTTTCATGTTCTTGTAGAATTGATAGATAATTTCATAAAAGTTTTTGCATATTGGTGAAAGATTGTTGCTGTGATGTAAATCACTATTTCATTCATTCTTTTTATTTGTTTTGTTTTTATTTGGGCTTTAAAGTCACTTTCTAGAATCTTTCACTAATATTATGAGTTGTCAGTTTAGGGCAGGAGAAAACCCGCAACATCCGTAGCGCTGAATGTTGCAGTAAACCTGTGAGCACCGGCTGGTACTGACAAGACCAAGGATGATAACTATATTGCCACTCTACAGACAGTGAATCCTATCAATATCGCATCAAAAAAGTAAACATTAATGGCAAACATTCTACCACTGTGCTACATCACACCCTTTTCATTCATTCATTCATTCATTCTTTCAGTAAAATTACTGCTTTCAGAAAAAGTTAGATGCATCACTGCTTCATGATATTAAATAATTATTTGTCAAATTCCCAATATTATGGCCTAGACAGATAAATAGATATTTGTAATTTAATTTATTTCATTGTACAGTCAGACTCCGTTATACCGGACACTTCCGTTTTTGTTAAAATTTGACCGGTAAGCGAAACAACCGGATCATCGGATCAAGTATTCATGGATTTAAAGTATATAGTAGGAAATCTGTATTGGTTAAAAGTTGACCGTTAAGCGGAGAAACCGTGATAACGGAGACCGTTATAACGGGGTCTGACTGTATTTTCATTAAATTAACATAACGCTTAATTGAGGGCATACTTTTCATAACTTGAACAGAAATTAGTACTTGTGAAATGCAGCATAATTTTATTAAGTTACATTATTTCCTGGATTAGGCACAGGCACAGCTCTTTAGGGCATCTCCCATTGCCTACAGCATGGAGAGAGTTAAGATATATTATTGGAACGATTGTCAATCCTTTTGAAGGTGTCTCATAATCCATCATGTTTTTACAATTTATTAAGATTTTTACTACTGCTGGAGTCGTTGCCTATGGGTGAAAAATTCCCGCTGCGACGTAAAGCCTAAATGAATTCCATTCCATTCCCTCTACTGTTAGTGGTTTGAGACCAATTCAATAAATTCATAATTACATACTTCCAGATTTTTAGTTCTTAAGAAATAAGAGTCCCATCTTGATAAGGTTATCGTACTCAGGTGTCCTAACTGACCCATCTCAAGATGACCCCTTGTTAGGTCGACCCATCTTGGGTGACATATCTCAGATGACCAATTTCCATGGATCGTCACATGTGGATGAAAGATTCCTGCAGCGAAGTTAAGCAACAATTCACTGACTCGCCTACCGCGGGTGTGCCGAATGACAAACGTAGGTCATGGTACTTGAAAATACTTTAAGGTCAGAAGTTTCAATGGACAGTGAAAGAATTCACATGTAATCATAATGGTCAAAGTAAATTGTGTGGGATTTTCAGAGTTTTCAATCACAATTATCATACGTAATTAGTTTGATTGTTGTTAGTGGTAATATATTTTGACAAGGCTGAACATTTTCAAATTAAATTTTCAAATATAAAAAATCTTTAAAAAAAATATCATTTTACTAAAGACTGATAATAATTGTTAAATTGTATTTTTTAAAAGGACCAATTATTTAAAGTTTATTCTTACTGATTTTGATTTGGAGTAGACATTTAGCATAGTTGATTTTTCACAATATTACAATCTCATATAAATCAGCTTAATTTGAGAGGCTATTAATGCTGAACTATTTAATTAACATT
>JAUTBV010097135.1:0-16725 GCA_032361325.1 Lepetodrilus fucensis
CTGTTGGCCGTGTTTGATTTAAACCCGACTCTAAGAGTCGCAGAAGGATTGCAGTGAAGATGTGTCAAACACACAGCAGTAGGCTGGTAATTCTGGACGGACTAGTCTCAGAACGATAAACTAATACCCAGAGTGGAGTGCATGAGCGGTAACTGAGCCTATGCTTCGAGGATGTATTGGTAGCTGCATCTAGGAAAGTCATGTATTACTATAATAGAGGTTTGCTGAGTTTACCAGAACGGTCAAGAAACCATCCATTACTTTTCCGGACTTTGTATGGACATGAGGGCATATAAAGTCCGGCTGGCAAATAGTGAGCCATGATTTAATTAATAATACTGTAAATGTCCCTTTATTTTTATTTAAACATATTTCGTCAGAAAGGTATTGAAAAAATTAAGAAGAGTTGCAATATTGACTTACATTCTTAGAACCTCAAACAATGGTAGTCAATATTAATTTTTCCTATCATTTTATTCTTAATGAAGCGTTAACAGTGATAGTATGTGTGTATACATCCTCGAAAACACAAGCCATTATGACTACACTAACCTCCGTCAAATACCCTGGGATCACTGCCTATATATAGAACTCCGTTTGGGCCGATGAAGAGCTAGAATTAATATATAAATACATTATATGTATATCAACCAATCAGAGTCCCACTAGACACGTGACTGTTGCGTGGGGGTTACGTGTGCTCTAATTGATCGCTAAATTTAGAGCACGTAACCCCCACGTAACCGTCCAGTGTCGAAAACGGAGATCTATATAGACAGTGATCCCATGCAGGGTATTTGACGGAGGTTAGTGTAGTCATAATGGCTTGGGTTTTAGAGGATGGTGTGTGTATAGATTCAGTTGGTTATGGTCATGGTTATGGTTATGGGTTAGGGGTTAGGGTTATGGGTTAGGATTAGGGTTTGTGTTAGGGATATATGGATATTATTTATTCTTTATGTTTATATATACTTATTATTAGTGCGTAAGCTCAAATTAATCGGTTCCCATTTGGGCAGCCATGCAAATCCTCCCTATGTCTTCCCTTGTATTTTGTGTGTGTTTTTTGTTGTTGTTGTAATAATGCAAAATAGGTACATACTTGGGCATCCATTCATATAGCGGCTCTATGAGAATAACATTTTTAGAAGAAGTAATTCACTGCGCACTGTTGGAGATTCTATGATAATAAAGCGAATGGACTAATTTATAAAGCACATGTATGTGTCAAGGTTGATACAGTAACTCTTTCTTTATTTTGACATGATGGGTAACGATGCCTTAGGAGTTACTTCTGCAATAGTAGTAATTAATTAGGCCTAATGATTGCTTGGCCGTTCTGGTAAACTCATGAAAGTGTGCATGTGATAACTTTCCTACCTGCAGTTACTCACACATCCTCTAAACACACTCAGTTACTGTTCTTATACGTTATTATATTGTTATTATATTGTTATTATATTGTTATTATATTTATATTGTTATTATATTGTTATTATACTGTTATTATACTGTTATTATACGTTACATCTTTAGGCCTAAGTTTGTCTTTCTGAGACGTGTCCATTCAACGTCGAAATACACAATCAACATGGAATCTTCAGCTACTATTTAACTTGCAGATGAGAAGAATTGATGATCTTTCCAAGGTATTCCGATACTATATTATACTAGTATTTTAACAACAATGAATGGTATTTCGAAACTGATAAATAATGTTCTACAAATGTAAAGATATTAAGCATTCATGTTCTTTTATTCAGAGACATGTTGACAAGTACAATGTAGTCCGTTCACAGCTGACTGACTATGCATGAGATTTCCAGCATTCAGATAGTTTGTGGATATAGTCCATTTATCCATGGTGTCCGTGACCACCGTGTCCGTGACCACCATGACCTCCATGTCCGTGACCTCCATGTCCGTGACCACCATGTCCGTGACCTCCGTGACCCCCATGTCCATGACCTCCGTGACCACCATGTCCGTGACCTCCGTGACCACCATGTCCGTGAGCACTAGCCAAGACCATCATTGCTGCAAGAGCTGTATGTACAATAAAAACTACTTTAAGTGAATTGTATATTAATCTTGTCAAAAATATGAACAACCAGATCTAGAAAACAAGAAATATTGTAAATATATGATAACAATGATAAATGTAAATCGAGAATATAATCCATTAATACCAACGGTTAAACGTTAAATGTTACAGCATCATGTATAATATTCATATATATATGCTTGTGCAGTGCTTAAAATTCGCGTTCGACTCACCAAGACCAACAGCAGAAATAAAGCTGAACAGTTGCATTGTTACTGTTGATGAGGTTTACACATTAATTATGATGATGTGTTATCAAGTGTGTCTTATATAAGAGCTTGCTTTCAAGGAAATGCACAAACACGGCATGAATATGATATGATTACATAACTACGTAGCGATGTCACAGTTGGAGTGTACACTATGGATATATCATAGCTCAGCTGGAGTCTACTATCATCATTTAATCATCGATTAGGTGCAGTTGAGGTGGGGTTTTATTTTTTATTGATGGACATTCTAACATTGAACTTTACTATGTACTGGACTACTGCGTTAAAAAGTGCTCTAAAATATTGATCAAAGTGACTTGGCATATAAGATAAATAGAAACTTATCTCTGCAAGTATATAAGTATAGCCTAATATTAAAATGTTAAATGCAAGTAAATTTCGCTATGCATGTTCGCTATTTTTTTCTTTTTAAATTAAAAAGGTATATACGCAGTATACATAATGTACTTGAGTATTTGTACCTGTATTACAGTGGATTACATTTTACAACTAAAGGTTTCTTTATGTATAGCAATCATTAGATGAGCTAAAGATATTGATTATGCATGTTATGGGTATATTCGCTGTGAATACTTTATACAGATGTATATTGTAGCTATTTATTTATTTGTACATGAACCCATTGTTTTGGGCAAGTGTATAAAAAAAAACCCAGAGACTATATCAGAATATGCATTTGGCACTGAATAACGTTAGTGCAAAACTTTTGGATAAAAAAAAAGTAAATATGTATATTTGATTTACTAATCGTATTAATATATAGCCTCTGCATGCTAGCTAAATTAATAAGTGCACGAATGCAAGCTTTTGTGTAATCAATGTATAAATACATAGTAATCCAACTGTGAAATCTTCACACGAGTTATACAATAATACCACAGTGTCGTTGTGTTTGCACATTTCCCTAAAAGCAAGCTCCTATAAAAGACAAAACTTGATGGTCCACAGTCATCATTCTAAAACATCATCGACTAACAATGCAACTGTTCAGCTTTCTTTCTGTCGTTGGTCTTGGTGAGTTTACATTTCTTTTCTTTTTTAACAGTGGATCTTTCACAATATAAATTGCATGTATTAATGTAGTGTCCAATCATCAACAAGTGTTCGTTAATTATTTCTATACCAGTTCTCATCTTCACTTTACGTAAAGTTAATGTTTGTTTTACAACATTAATAGCCTACATGTTTTTCTCTTTCTTGTACATACAGCTCTTGCAGCAATGATGGTCTTGGCTAGTGCTCACGGACATGGTGGTCACGGAGGTCACGGACATGGTGGTCACGGACATGGTGGTCACGGAGGTCACGGACATGGTGGTCACGGAGGTCACGGACATGGAGGTCACGGACACGGAGGTCATGGTGGTCACGGACACCACGGATAAGCATTTTCAATTCTCTGAAAGCCCATTTATCCGGATGCTGGAATTCCACATTGTATTTTGTTTGTACATACGTCTCCGAATAAAGAAAAATTCACAATTATATACATGTAGGTTAATGACTTAGTTCTTGATTTATATATGAACGTTAGTGTTGTTTAGCATTATACTGAATTTAGTCAAGTTTAACCCAATATAAGGCTAGATTTAATCAGCTGTCTAGACACTTCAACTAAGAGTATAATCTGATATTGTTCAAGAAACCCACGGGAGGCGGGAGGCGGGAGGCGGGAGGCATATATTTTCTAATTAAATTTTTTTTTTAAACACATTTTGCGGAAAATGTAATCTACAATTGGAGAGGATTATATTTCCATAAATGTAAAAATAAACAAGCATGAACAACTTTGAAAATTTGCTTCTATGACGTCTTTGACAAGACCCCTAATCGGGGGCATAGCCAGGAGTGAACTGCAATGATGAATTAAATCAAAGTCCGGAATTTGCTTTCTAAAAAGAAAAGTATCTGCATGCACCGGCCTTCTGGTCCCAATATTTTCAATTAACGATTAAGAAAACTACGTACTTCTGTACTTTCTCCGAAAATAATTGGAAGTTAATGCAATTGAACACGTATTCCCGCTTCATCGAATGCTTGTATCTGTACCAATTGCTGAAATACCAAATAGGCCTAGGAGTATGGTACTTCCGGTGACCCTCCTACGTCAGATATCCTAATCTGTAGAAACTACAGGAAGCGGATGAATACCCGTGGCTCAGTCTCCATATTGTCATAATATATGGGCACCCTTTCACGAAGCTTTAGTATCTACTACAAGACCATAACGCTGACGTAGCCTATCTGTCACCGAGAAAGATACTGAACAATATAGGAGTCGTTAGCTATCCTCCATCCTTTCCTGCTGACCATAAGCTACCCTCTTCTTCTTCTTTTTATACAAGTATAGCTTATGCTCAGAAGGGGGAAGGTTAGAGGAATATCGGGCTATAGTCATAATAGTGGATAGCAGACCTTCTTTAAATGGTACCCTGGTCTCAGTTGCTGTTATCACTTCCCGTCGAGGTGTCACTCAGATATGAAGAGTGACACATTTCAGTTTTGAAGAGCAACGCTCTGTACAGAGTCGATGGTAAACATTCAATCGGAAATTTCCGAGTAGTTTTTTATCTCTAGGTATTGGAATTCTGTTTGCATTCAAGATATGAATAGACACTTTGTTGATAACTTGTGAGTAATGTGTAACATATCCAATATTATCTAGATGTCATCAAAACAGTATATTCAATAGTAATTTCAATGTATGACCAATAGCCTATGTCATTTATGTCGTAATTCTTCTTTGTCATGTACAAATTATTAATTATATTAACCATACTGATCCTCAACCCTTCTATTGCTATTAGTATTTTTCTCTAATTTGGATTAATAAAAATCAAAATAGATATAAATTACACACACAGTAATTACAAATAAATCCTGGTTCGTTTCCACAACTATCTTGTCATAATAGTAAAAGAAACGAACAAAGATTTAATTGTAATTACAACCTCATAAAGAAAATCCGTAACTCTATGTATGGGACGTTTTCCTGTTGTCTCTAGGTTTAAAAAAAGCCAAGCATCTTCTTTCAATGACGGACACAGAATAAAACAAAACAACTTTATTGCTCATAGGTTCTCTCAGTAGTGTATTCAACACTTTAACCACTGCAAATAACTCTTGCCACATGCTCTCCATACACCCTTTAAATGCCAAACAGAAGTTCCTCAACAACACTCGTATCTAGTCTGGAGAAGCCAAGATAAAGATGAAAGAAAATAGCAGTCATACATCCAGAAAAAGATTTCTTGTTAATTAATTGTCTATAAAAAAAGGTTTAAAGCATGCATTATTTAGGCATTGAAAATACAGTAGACCTTGCATATACTGACCTCGGATAAACCGGACACTCTGCTATAACAGACTGAATCTGAAGTCCCGATCTCGTCTAACACTAATTACGGCATATGCGTATAACGGACAAAAATATCCGGTCCCAATGAGTATGTTATATGCGAGGTCTACTGTATTTAAGTAAACACATTTAAATCGGTCACTCAAAAATGCATATATAGTTTGTGTTGTCAAAGTTGTCCTGAAATATTAGTTACAAGAATTGTGTTGCAAATATGTTTAAAAGTTTAGATAACATTATGTTAAACATGTTCAGTGGTATTAAAGTTAGTGTGCATTTGTGTTACAAAGGTTTGTCCTTGTAAAATGGTTTAATTCAACACAGTTTAAGAATTATTCATACTTTCTGGCCTAATCTAATAATAATTAAAACTTGGGTCATTTCTGCTATTTTGTAACACCAAGAACCAAGATTTAATTTTAATTAGATATTTCCTGACAATTCTGACATCACAATAATCTAAAAATCTGTCATCATCTATACCTGCACCAATTCAATGTGAGCCTACTACTTACATCTTGTAGTTGTATATTATTTTCAAAATAAACTACAAAGGATCGCTATTGTGTATACAATAATCTGTCTACAGTTATGTGGAACATCTGACACGTGCATAAACTGTGACTTGCACCCAATAATAATAGAATAATACCTTTAAATACAACCGCCAGAATGAACAAAATGTTATTTTAATCTCATAGAAGTAACAGTTAGAATGAACGAAATGTTACTTCAATATCAGTATGAAGCAGCAAAACAACACTATTCATCTTCAGCAAGGAGTTGAAGTGACATATATACAGTATACCTCGCATATACCGGCCTCGGATAAACCGGACACTGTATCTGAAGTCCTGTCTATTGCTAATTACATCATATGCGTAAAACAGACTTCGCATATAACAAAAATAGCCGGTCCCAATGAGTACGTTATATGCAAGGTCTACTGTATCTGCATGTCACAATTGAATGCTAAAACATGTTAGTGTAACATATTAATATTTTAAATGTAATGTACAAAATGAGAAAAATATTATCATAGGTCAAAATTTAATTGATATTGCATGTATACACTTTCACTTTAAATTCACCAATTTTGATACCATTTATAAGACTAAATATATGCAAATTTACGTTAAATTTTCAATCACATTGTCACTTTCTTATCACAATGGTAAGTCAATTACCTGTGATTGTACACCTTTAAATATGGATGACAGTAGTAAATATCTCTGGTGTATACCTTTAACACCAAATACTGTCAGAGGCTAATTATGACTAAACTTCCACAAAAAATACAAATGACTTTCCCACTGCACCCAGAAATAAGACATGATATTCACAGAATACAGTATTGAGTGAAATATTGTTTTACATCACAACAGTATCGAAAAAGAAAGAAAATAATACAGTATCGAAAAAGAAAGACAAACTCAGTAACTAGACTGTAACTTCCCCAAAATAAGAAAATCGCAAATTTCTGAATATATTTCAATACGGATGCATAATAAATCCTCTCTCTCTCTCTCTCAAATCACTGGCTCGTGTACACATAAAACTAATTCTACAAATACTTACACTCAATCTAATCGTTCCTACAACATGTACAAACATGATTATATTCCAAAGACATAGTCCTGAATATACAGTATTAATAAATGGATACTACCAGAAAAGAACAATTGACGAGCAGAAAAATCTGGTCACCAATTGTGAAAATGGACACAGGATATACAAACACCTAGGTCCTGTTCCACAGAATGATCGTAGTGCTACAAGAGCCTGAAATACTTATATACAGCATTACGGAAGTTGGGGGTTCATGATATGTGTTATCATTCAACCCTAATTATGCCAATCATCCTTTATCGATGAAGACTTGCGTTATAACGAGGGTGTACTGTACAATTATAGCAAGTTACCCCTCCAGTTGCACTACGATTCACTCTGCAAAATTCGACCTTGGACTATTTCGGAACGTATGTAATCCTGAAAAGGAATTATCTCCCTTTCAACACAAAAATCCATACATTTTCAAACTTAAGGACATATTAACAACTAGCACTCGAGACTCGAAACAGCCATTATTCACTCCATAACATGTTCACGTAAATATATATATAAAAATATATATGAGATAAATTTCATTGACTTTGGTGCATGTGCTGAAGAACTGGATGGTCGAGTGGCGCGTTTGTAAACAGACAACCGACGTACGAGTGTGTCCCCCACACGTGGTGTCGGATGATCTTACAGCAGCCGAGGTCGTCGATTTCAAATCCTAGCTTCCTGTATCGCTCGTCCGTTTCAAATAAGGTAGCGTTTGTGTGAGGCCCGAGATACTGAAATTTCAAGGATATTAAACGTAAGATTTTCAATTGCTCATGTCTAGATTCAGTCAGATAGTACAGTTGATTCCACATTATTTTATTTTGTTTAAAACCCATAAAATATTAAAATTACTAGCAGCAGACCATAAGGCATGCTTGAATAAAATGTATCTTCACAAATTTCAAAATTTTAGTTCCAAAATGCAGGAAATCTTCCGTTTCAGCACACATTCAAAAACATTTCCTTAGCTGACTTATTTATAAGAGGATGCAATTGAATGCGATTTCCATTAAGCATCTCCCAATAAGGATCTCTGTACAAAACAGCACACCTCTAAGGCAACGTAGCTGCAACATTAGCCATAGATTACACTATTGCTAAGTTTGGGAGTTGAGGTTACCTCGGAGATGGGCGGTTTCGTACAGGAGTTCCCTGGTCCATGGGGCATCTCCATTTGCCGCCAGCAGTTACAACGTTAATAGTTATTGATTTAAAACTCACAGGCTTCCCACAGGATGGGTCAATGAAGTCTGCCCAGTATCCTGCCTGTTGTAAAGCATCACAGATCTCGTGTGCGCCTTGAACGAACTACAAGAGAGAATATTCAGATATAGTTGAAATATATATTACACCTCAAACCTTAACACAAGCACAGGGTTAGTACTTAACTTTAAAACTTATTCACCTGAATAATGATACACATATCAAAACATGAAATTTCTACTAGCCTGTAGGATAACTACAGGAGAAATTGATCAGACCACCGGGCAAGTGGGAACTTCTAACACTGCAAGCAACTAGGAGTCCGAGGTGTAAACAGAAAGGAAGCCGAGGTGTACTGAGGTGCATACTGACCGTCTCGAGCAGCGTGTCCCGCTCCACCTCCATCTCGGTGGACCACCCCGTCATGTCGTTGTCCGTGCGGTGAGAGATGGTGATCACGGTGAACGGTCCTTCCATGATGTCCCGTCCGGGGAACAGATCCGAGAAATCTGGGGAATGACGACGACAATGATTGTGGAGCCAGCTGGCAAAACAACATGGAAATAATATCCTGGGTGTCCTTTCACAATGAAGACCACAAAACAATGAATATGATGGCAATGATTATTACATTTGTTTCCCAGTCTCCCTTTTCTCTCGCTAGTCTAGGTGGAGAGTGAGGTCAATCGTTTACTAGGTTTATCCTAGTTGACGATTGAACTACCCGTAGTTCAAACTACAGTTCAACTAACATGACGTCACACATTTATGATGGTTCAACATAGAATAATAATGTAGAGTGTATTTTCTGGCTATTGTTGGACCCAGCGTGGACCTACCTCTTCTCATTATCTGTGGACAACTCTGTGCTGTACATTCCAGCATGTCTGACGGTGTCGGAACCGGAGGCTCCTTCAAATAGCCAGAACTCGATTCGATCTGAAACAAGATTTAAGATATATATTTTTGTTTATATAATTGTTATTTTTGTTTTTAAATTGTAATTGTTTTTTAAAAATTAAAAATAACTACAATACCCAAAATATTGTCCACAATTCATGATGTGAACTACAGGACTATAGACATTGTAGAATGAAGTTAGAATTTTTAATTTAGACATGCTCAACATCAATGAATTCTTCACTGCAAATCAATTTTAGCCAAATATATTCTGAAATGGCTAATTCAACTTTCACATATAAATTGTATTATTCCACATACGTGGTGGGTATCTACTGTGTATTAACGAATATGTTCACTCGGGACATATTTTCCGTAATCATTCGTATCTCGTGGGTTATTCTCTAATTGTCCACACATGGACAATTCGCTAACGCCACCAACCTCCTCTGACGAGTCCAGAAACTGCTCGGCCACCTGGTAGTGTCTGTCGGTTGCCAAGGGAGGTAATACTTTGTCTGGGTCGGCGTGAGGCCTATGTATATAAGGCGGCTGTTGTAGCTGAACACTGGTGCCAACTAAACCTGGGAATGGGAAGCGCCTGTCCTGAGGAGCGAACGGACCGAGATTCTCGTCAGGCCAAATGGTTCGTGTACCTGAAAAATAGACAGCAATAATGTTTGTTTTAGTTTTGTTTTTTATTGAGGTTTAGAGCCACTTTCAAGATTCTTAAACTTATATCATGGCTCGTCAGTTTAGGGTAGGAGTCAACCCGCAATATCTGCAACATCTGTAGCGCTGAATGAAAGTTGTATGTTCCAGGGATATATATCTTCAGTTTTGACAAACCAGTGTAAATTTATTATTATTAGAGAAGTGCAATTTTTCAGTGTTTTCCATAAGCTAACATACCCCCAGCTTCTTCGATGTATTGTTCTGGCTCGTATGGCTTGTCCTGCGATGAGAACGAACGGAAGTGCCTCACTGCGGCCTGAATACAAGGGAGGTAAGTCACAACCTTCTTCTGGCCAACCACCAACAACTGTAGATATAATGGAAATAATCATATATCATTAAGTGAGATTCTAATGATTTTACAAGATTTTCTTGATAAACATGCTAAGCAAAAGACAGTTATTGTAATTTTGAAGCAATCATTAATTGAAAGAAGTGGGCACAATTTATAAATGTTAAAGATTCATCATGAATATGTAGAATAGTAATATGAGAAAGAAAAAAAGCTTTCTATTAAAAATTCACCATAATCACGATTTTGACAATTAATGTAATCAGTGATCCTTTGAACAAACTTAGTTCTTAATTAAAATGCTAAAGATAGATAAACAAAACCAAAGTTTTGAGGAGTGACAACAAATATTGTATTTTTAAAAATACAAGCATACTTACACGGGTTGCCATTCCAAAATTCGTCCTTCAACAAGATCAGATCTATAAATATAGAAGTATAAAATAATGTAAATAGTTCATCATTCAAGTGCATTGATGATAAGATGTAAAAGCAATAAATGATAAATGAGAAAACTCCCTTTGATCAGAGCAGAATACCACCAGGGCTCTAGAATAACATTTTTAGTTACTTGCCCGCAGAGCAAGTCAGGGCAAGTTGCAATGGCACCAAAGGTGCTAAATGTTAAAAAGTAGATTGCCCGCATTACAATTTAACACTTCGCCCCTGTACGTCAGGCATATGTTAAGTCCAGAGCCCTGACCACTCATTGTGCCTTATAATACAACATTATTATAATCAGACTTGGAGATTGTGCTTACATGTTGCTGCATAAAAACTCTGAAACTATTTTCCACAACCACTTAAATCTGCTAACTTAAGCCTATCTACCTTTCAATCAAATCTCAAGACGAAATATTTTTAAAAGTGTCACGATTACACTTTAGAGCCGGAAATCACACCATTAATGTTTAATTTATGTCATTTTAGACTTCGACTTTTCACATAAACCCAGATTTGTTTAGTATGCATGTACCCACTTAGGACAATACAATGGATGGAATGAGTTTGATTGTATTGTCCCAGGTATATGAAAGGTGATGGTGGATGTGAAAATGAAGAATATCCGAGCTCAATGTTAAAATTATTTTTCCATTCACTTTGCGATTGGTTTTGCTCTTTTAAGTTCATTAGGATTAAAGAAAATATTAGTTAACAGTAGTAAACTAGTAATGCGTTTTCTTCATAGTATTTTCAATAAATGATTGGTTTTGTTTTACATTGCAGCAGGAATATTTAGCCCATATTATACAAGAAAATGTTCATTGATAGTGTACATCAACTATATTATAATGGTAGTAGCCCAGCTAATAAATTATATAATACTATGCCTTTAAACATGCCAACGTAAGGGATAGTGGTGGTGCATATGGAGAAAGGTTACCAGTACAACGGCTGGTGACTTTCCAATATTTATTTTTCAGCTATTATTTCGTTTGGTTTATCTTGTCTCTTTTACACATGAATGTTCGTTTATGTTTTTCCATTTATTGTTTATGCTACTACACATCCATGAGCACTTACTTATTCAAGTTATTAAGTGTAAGCACAGTAGAATGTGTTTCAATAAACACAACCAAATTTATAGTTTTCCAAACATCGCCATCATTATAAACGGAAGTAGTTGCTTTGCGATAAATAATATTTACCTTTCAACTACTTTAATGAATGTTCGCCTACTAATACGCCGTCTACTGGTAAAGTGCGTATTATGAGAATAAACGGTGCACACTCTAAATACATGTATAACACTCAGAGCTAGAATTTGTCAGGAATAATAATAATAATTATTATAATAATAATAATTGCTTTATTATTTGCAATCCTCTAAATCATTCTCTGTTATTGAAATTTGATTAACTTTGGTATTCACTCATATCGTGCATAGGCTGGGATTTCATATTTTATCACAATGGAAGTCAAAATAAAATAATAAATCCAAATGAACCAGTTCATGCATTCGAGGTCGTGTTCAAACATATAAAATGTGTCTTCGGCAGGTGAAGACTAGAGGAATCTCGAGCTAGATGAACGCATAGTAGCAACAAAACTGGTCACTCGTCATATAAATTCCAATCACTTCTATGCCAGGTATCTACACTGAACTAGACATTCTCTGTCGGACAATGTCAGAACGAACAGCCTACCATTAATATAACAATATTAATTCTGCTACACGTTTCGCCATTTGTAATAAGTGATAACATCTAGGAGTAGGAACTGACATTTATGTGAAGAAAATTAACATCTTATCTAGGAACAATGTTGATTCTAATCCGATTTTTCTGCTGGATGTGACTAAGACGGAGATCAGTATAATTGTTAATGCCACACACAATCAGTATCATTGTTAATGCCACACACAATCATTATCATTGTTAATGCCACACACAATCAGTATCATTATTAATGCCACACACAATCAGTATCATTGTTAATGCCACACACAATCAGTATCATTGTTAATTCCACACATAATCAGTATCATTGTTAATGCCACACACAATCAGTATCATTGATAATTCCACACAATCAGTATCATTGATAATTCCACACATAATCAGTATCATTGTTAATGCCACACACAATCAGTATCATTGTTAATTCCACACATAATCAGTATCATTGTGTATATCAGTGTATAAAACTCAAGCAATTTCACTGCCAGACACTGCCAGACATGAGGACTGCATGGTAAGTCTGAGAAGTTACCCGTTGAAAAAAAAAATGTAGCACAACGTGCGGGCGTGCAAGGATAAAACGTTACCAATCCTCGGTGAAAATAACCCGTCGCGGGCGTGCGGACGGGCTCTATTTCGAACACTGCTTTTACGATAATTTTGTAACTGGGACTGGATTGGTTCCTCTGTCTTTTAATAATTTAATGTCAATATTCAATGCTAATATGTACGTGTTGAGTGTTAAATCTGTGATAAGTAATAGATAAGCACTTTGTACGGATAAAGGCGTGCTCGCATAAAACAATTAAACGTGTCGTCCGTAAAGTAGTATATTACGCCAACCTACGTGACCTTTACCTTTGAGTAAACTTCCGGGTCATTGTTTTTGGCTGGTGCAAGAAGTTGGGGCATTTCTACCGCGGTCTATGTACATGAAATGAGCAACTGTTTATGGATACCTAGATTAAAACGAGCAGTGACACATAGTCTGCTTTCACCTCTTCAATTTGTTATAGCTGTCACGGCGGTACAACCTGTTAGTTTCTTTTACAAGAATAGGACTGTCGGGGGAAACATGAATGAAGAACATAACAAAAGCAGACGATATGAACTCGTGCCAGGTTTTAACAATCTATGTAATGATGTCATAGTGTGTGGAGATATCTCACGTGCTCAAAACCATGTTTTCTTCTTTGGAGGAGATGTGCAGGTGAACTGAAAGTTAAATCAACTAATACAATACATTATTATTGTTATGATAGTCGTCATTAGTCGACTGATAATCAGATATGATTCATAGATCATTTAGTTCGAGATTCCTCTAACGTTACCTGCTGGACATATGAGACTTTTTATATATGTCCAGCAGGTAACGTTAGAGGAATCTCGAACTAATAGATCATGTGACATTTATTGTACAAGTTACTGTTACAGCTCAAAATTTAGACTAAAAATAATGTTATCTCACTGTGGCCTAGATCCCAGAGTGCAGGTGTACACAGTTTATTTAATTAAATTATTTAACCCTCTCCCTGTTGGATTAATCACATACACTGCACTTTAGGGCATCTCCAGCTGCCTTCAGCATGGAGCAAATACTTTGGGTAATACACTATATATTTTACAGTGGAAGTACTTTGTACTTGGGGAACCACAGGTCCCGAGTTCAATTTCAAACCCAACATCAATGTCAGTTGAAGTGCTATCATATCAGTATCTGATAATCTGTACTGCTGTAATGCACTTCAACTTTGCATTGTCAGTACCAGCCAGTGCTCACTGGGTTTACTGCAACACTATAGGCTACAAGAGTTGCAGGTTTCCCCCCGTACACTATCAAGCTCACCCCAAACATAATCACGAACATTTAATTAGGATACAAGCAATATTTGAGAAATTATGTAGTCTCAGACATTGTTCTTATTTTCTTTTAGAGTTATTACTTCAAAGTACAGATGGAATCATTTAAAATAAAGTTAATCCCCATTTCAGGATTACCCTGAGAAAATGGAAGTGCATCGCGACAACAAACGATACATTGACAGGAACTTGGAATGGACTGCTTTGAATCTTTCAAATAAATTTCCAAACAGTGCTGTGTTCGTCATCAAACCATGCAAAATGCACCTCAACACTTTCAGCGTTTTCTCCAACTTTGTGGAGACGAATTCCTTCGGCTGTCCAACCCATGTCCCTTCCATCGCATCATGGCAGCATCTGCAAGCCCTCCACGCTAGTATCTTAACCAAAGAACTGGATTCCCTCAAAGCATGTGAAGAGTCTCTAGACTCGTGCCCAAACGGTACATTTTCTCAAACTGGTGTTCCGTTGACACTGATAGGATTTAGCAAAGGGTGTATTGTTTTGAACCAGTTTCTGTACGGTCTGGAATTGGCACAGAAGGAGGAAAACCTGAAGACCTTCATCGACAGTGTGAAGGAATTCTATTGGTTGGACGGCGGGCACAGCGGGGGTGGCAACACGTGGGTCACCGACATCAACATCTTGGCCGACTTGGCCAAATTAAACACGAAAATAATTGTTCACGTCACTCCATACCAAGTTCAAGACCCTATGAGGGTTTGGATCGGGAAGGAAGAAAGAAAATTTGTGAGCAAATTGAGAAAGATGGGAGCGGATATCACAGAAACTCTTCATTTTGAAGATCTCCCAGGATCAATAGAAAATCACTTCAGAGTGTTAGATGTGCTATGACAGCTAAATCCATTGGAACATTTAACCCTCTCCATGCTGGGCAACCAGAGATGCCCAATACAAGTGGTTGTGCCTAATCCAGCATGTAGAGGGTTAATTGTAATGTGAGAGTTAATGTAACATGTATAAAGTGATCTAATCACCATGATCATCCTACAAAGAATTGTGCCATATTTAGGTCAATACAGAATTTGTATATTTATGACTTGTTATATTGTTTAGAATTTGTAGAATATGAAATATTCATGGAACCAAACATGCAACTTGATATTTAAAGCAACTATCTATTCAGATCTATTCAGATCTATATCTATGGCAGGCAGTAACATGGGTAAGACACACTCATAATTTTTTTTTTTTTAACCCTTACCCTGTACCTGCTGAATTAGACACAAGCAATGCTCTTTAGGGCATCACAGTTACCTCCAGCATCAAGAGGGTTAACATACAAACTATATCAATAGGCCCTTGCTCAAAAAACATTTCTGACACTTATTAAATGTATATTTGATTTGCAAAGTTTCCACCAGTAGAGGTGTTGGACTAGTAATCATGACAATTGGAGTTTGAAACATGTGTCTGGGCCCCAGTATCTAGCAGAGGACACCTGCCCAGTTTCACTTCAAGATACCACAGAGCTCTATGAGAGTAGTACATTCCTATACCAATGCGATGTCTGTACCATAATCTGGCATTGCAATGCAATTTTCTTCCTTGGTATGTCAGTACCAGCCAGTGCTCGCAGGTATACTGCAACATTCAGCGCTACAGATGTTGCGGGTTTCCTCCTGCCCTAAATACTGACAAGTTGTGAAATATGTGAAATAGTCTTGAAAACAGATCTAAACCTAATCTAAACCTAGATCTAAATATTTAATAAACATATGATGGATACTCTAAAATAATCTTTTAAAGCTTGTTTGTTCACCACGAGCGACGGCAAGGTGACAATTTATACTAAAATGTCAGTAGGCCTACTATATTATAGGACCTATTAATCGCATAAAATATCAGCGTTGGCGACCATCTTGGATTTGCAAAAAATTGTGCACACCCTCCGGAACTTATGAGCTAAGGCCCTTATTGACTCGTAACAACCATCCAAACATTTCTGTACAATATGTTCACCCTCCGGGTCATAATTATTCTCTATATTCCTCCTGACTATTAAGTGTTCCTGGATATTTTACTTAAAGGCATAATATCACAGTCTGATACAGATTAAGTTGTCGTTTTGGACCAAAGTACATGCTCTTAGCATACACATAATCGCTATGGTACCTCCAAATATCTTTTTACGCTGTAGGATAGGTAAATTTCCATTGCAGTTTACACTTCCTGGTATAACCAGTATAAAATACGTCCAATCTCACATTTCCTATGGTTTACTGACT
>JAUTBV010097146.1:0-16721 GCA_032361325.1 Lepetodrilus fucensis
AATATCAGTTTCACCAACTCGTTTAATAAATTCAGTATTGAATGACCACTCATGTTAGATCCTCTATTTATTACAATATTTGTAATTTATTTTTACTTCCTTCTTTTCTGCCATGTCGTTAAGAATTCTAGTCTGATTGTTTATATTTTATTTTCAGAATGACAAAGCGTCCAAGCCAGGGCCTCTGTCACCACAAAGCTCAATTTTAGATTTCTTTGCCTCGCCAATCACCAGTAAATGTATTAGCAAGAAAGATGATCACGCCAAACACTTGTACAAGCCGTGTGAGAAGGAGAATGAAGAATGTCAGACAGGTGAAAGTTCTGAGGTCAGCCTTGACGTCACCACATCACACAACATTGTAAGCAGTGTCATTCTATTAAATGAAGGATCCAACTCGAGATGTGATGGATGTGACACAGATGTGACACCTGCTGTTCTGGTAAATGGAACAGATGAGCCGGAACTACTTCCGACCGATGACAAGGAGATCGACAAGAAGAATTCTGGGAATGATGTTTGTGAAAAACATATCACAAGTTTGACAAATTCAGGGAAAGTCCAAACTTTAAAGAAAGCTAGATCCACAGAAACAAAGGATGAAAGTGATGAGGCCTCTGATGTTAATGTAACCATGGCAACAGGTGACAAAAGTCTTACGGATTCATGTTGTAAACGTAAGAGAAAGCATGGGGCTAGTGATACTAACAAGAGAAAGAATGGGGCTAGTGATACTAACAAGAGAAAGAATGGGGCTAGTGATACTAACAAGAGAAAGAAAAGTAAATCTGCCACTCCACAACCTAAAGATGACGAAGATTCAGTCGAAACAAAACCTGAAGATAGTTGTCATGGAAATGAGGTCTCGTACGAGGCGTTCATGCAGTCACTGACAGCAGATAGAGACTCCACTGCCAGTGGTTCGGTGGTGACGTCACCTAACAAGGAAGACGTAAGTAAACCTCCTGCAGGCTTGACTGAAGAAGGTAGTCAGTGTTTCCAACCCGAGGCAGTAGACGTTAATGCGCCAGATGTCGTCAAAGAAGACACAGAAGCATCAGCTGTTGTAAAAGAAAACACAGGTGTCACAGAAGTTGGTGTGACAAAAGAAGACTGCAATGTGCCGTGTGCTGATAAGACGCCTGTTAAAAGAAGAAAGAAAACTGCTAAATCTTTGTTCAAGGAGGACACAGACACAGTCTCGGCATGCATTGATGAGGAAGTCGTCGGTCCTGGTGGAGACGATAAAGCCAAGAATCCCTCCATTCTGAATTTCTTCACGAAGCTCGGCAGTAATCGGGACAAGAAGCAGGAGACCCAGTCTGTGACTGTGTCTGCGGATGTCCACCAACTGCCAAACAAGGAGAGGATTGTAGAACAAGCACCCCCCGACAGAACTGAACCAGTGGTAGTGTCCCCCAAATCTCCTGGGATTGCGGAGATGGATAACGCTATAGAAGTCCTGGGTACAGAGATGGTTGTTAGTAATTCACCGAAGAAGAAAATCAAGTTAAAGAAAATCTCAAAACGAATTAAATTTGATAAATTAATTTCTGAAACCGACAACAAGGGTGAAGTTCTGGATGAAGTTAAGTCAACTTCAGAAACAAGAAAATCTAAGCCAAAAACAAAGAAAGTGGATAAAGATAGTTCAGGTAAAGATAACTCAGGTAAAGATAGTTCAGGTAAAGATAGCTCAGGTAAAGATAACTCAGGTAAAGATAGCTCAAATTCCATGTCTAGTTCTGTGAAGAGTTCTGCTCCTGAATCCGTCTTGGATGAAACAGATGAATCGATGGACAGTGTTAAAATTGAAAGAGTTGGGATAAAAAGTGTTGATGTAGAGGCTTTTTTGAAGAGCAGTGGAAGTTCAACAGTACCAGTGAAGTCGGCACAAGCCACTCTGAGCTTCACAAAGAAAACAACAAAAACATCCATTCCTCAAACAAACAGCGGAGCAAGCCAACAACAGGAAATCACAGAAAGTGGTTCTGAAAAGAAAGTAAAGAAAGCTCGTAAATTAAAGAAGAAAGCAGTGAAACAGAAAATGAAGAAAGGCACTGATTGGCTACTGAGCAGTCCAGACACGCCCACTGTCAAGTACAGGGTCAGCAGTTTCCAGTTTGACGACGTGCGACAGACGCCCATCAGAATGAAGCTTAGGTATGTTACCATGGTTATCTAATTGCATTGGGTTTTTTAAGTATTCCTATTTTAATGTAATTTCCCATTGGTTGAATCTTTATGATAGGATCATGTCAGATATATTATTGGAATATCTTTTTTTGATGTAGATTGTTTAGTGGATATCATGATTTGTTAAAGTTTTTACCCATGCCAATTGCTTACAACATTATGAAATGGGCATAGTGCTCGTTGTATGAATTTGCTAAGATATCTTCACTGTTATTGCAGGCTGAAGAAGTATAGCAGTGCTGATGAAAGTGACTTCACTCCAAAGTCCAAGATGGTGAGCTGACATTAATCAACTGGGTTATCTCACTTTTCAAGAACTTCATTCTGGTCTAAATAAAACAATCTATGAATCATCTTCATACTGATTTTGATCTTTATCGCGTCCTATTATTTCTCAGTGCAATATTAATCTCTTGATGTCTAATAATAATATTCTGCTCACATTGCAAAATAATAACAATTGCAAGCTGATTCCGTTGCTTGTTGATATTTTTAGAAAGAACAGAAGCAAACAAAGGCACAGAAACTCTTGAAGAAAGCAAAGAAGGTGAAAACTAAGCAGAAAAATCACAAGAAGAAGGTTGCTTGTTCCAAGTCTGACGATGTAGACGGCGTTGTTGTCCTAGACACCAGTAGTGATGGCGGCGGTCGACGTAGAAGTGCCAGACTGGCGTTGCACGTTCCTGACGTCATCAATGTGGACGACGACGCTGACACTGCAGATGTTGCTACACCTGTGAAGACCAAGAAAGTCAAACAACCGTTGAAGAAGGACACACCTAAGAAAACAAAGTCAAAGTTAGCTGCAGACAGCCCGAAGAAACAGAAATCTAAGGGTATGTGCATGTCTTGTTTGTTTCATTTGTTTTTGTTTTCTAATAATAAGTAATACCCCGGTATTCATGAGCATTATGAAATTTATTATTTCAAATGAAAAATCTACTTTAATTTCTTTGGAAGGATTTCTATTAATATTTTGTAAAAGTCATGTCATCATGGTCGTTGGCTATTGAGGGAAATCTTTAGGAATTGGGTGTAGTTTTTGCTGGATTTTTAACAAAGGTTGTGTTTTCAGCTGGCGGCAAGTTGGCACCAATCTTCATGGGTTCAGGGAAACAAGTTGAAGAAAGCAAGCCAGAGGATCCAGAGAAAGTGAAACTCCGAAACGCATTCTTGATGAGCGACATCCCTGATGCATTGAGACGACAGGCTGTGGCGACTGTCGCTATGCAGAATGTTGCTGAACACACAGAACTTCCTACCATCAGCCACACGCAGCAGAAAGCTGACCTTGGACAAGGTAGGATAATTCTGTATATTTTGTGATATTATTTAATTAAAGGGTATGTGAAATGTTTGTGTCGGATATCTATATAAGACATTCATTGATTGGTGGACTCTTTCAGACGCCTGGTTGTGGAACCTGCCTGAGGTCAACCTGTCTAAGAGGTCAGAGGTTAACCAGCCAGGTCACTGTGTCAACACAAAGTGGCAGAACTTCTCATCTTGTAGAGTTGTCTCCCTTCCAAAAACAGATCTCTTCAAGGTAAAGGTTGTTTTATATCTGATGAAATTGATACATGATCTTGATCATGTTGCCTGTATATTCAGTCTTTTCTGAGAAATTCTTGTGTTATTTCCCGCCATCAATGGAGAATGAAAAATACATCCTTGCAGCTGGTACATTTTATTATTAAATTAATATCTATACAGAATTTGGGTGAGATGCACTGATTCTGTGATTTCTGTAGTCTTTTACAGCGAGTACATCAGTGTTTCTAATCTTGTGGGTTTGGGTTTGTCTGTACAGGATTTCTGTCGCCACAAGGACCTGAGTGCCAGCGACGTGGAGGTACTGTTGAAGGAGGTGGAGACGACAGTCACTGGTTTCAACGTGCAGCAGACGTACTCAGACACGTGTCGCAAACTCCGCGATGACCTGGCTTCATCAGCCACTCAACCAGATATTTCAAGTAGGTGTCTTTCATCTTAATTACTACTACTAATAATATTAATACCTTGGACACATGCGTTGCTTGGAATCTTGGTTGTGATTCATAATTCGATTGCTGATATATATTAAGGAGAATTACATTGATTTATCTTTTTGTGTCCAATCTGTTGTAGCTAAGACCGAGCCTGCGTTTGAAGCGTGCGACTCCAAGGAGAAGAGTAAAAAGAAGTCTGGGCGGCGTGGTAAGCGTGATGAGGAGAAGACTGCCCGCGGGAAGTTGAGTTTGACGACAACGGAGAGTAGCAAACCTGTCGATACCGCAAGCCAAGTAGGAGGTAAGAACTAAATTTGTCAGATCAGAAAGTACTTCACTACTCTGGGCTGCAATAACTGGTTTTGAGGCGAAACATAGCTTCAGTCAGTGAATTTTATATATTTTGGTTACGTTGAGTTTCTAGTCTAAGTTGCTTTAGCTCGGTTTCTTATGGCACTGGCACAAACATTCTAGATATGTGCAACTTCCTATATCTGGATTGAGTTCTGCAGTTTGCTTGTACATTGTGTGGAAGAATCTTCAAGATTTCACAACTTACGAGAGGACAATGAAGGTGTTAGTGCTATCTTAATTGACTGAGATCTCTGTATTGTAGACATGATGTGGACAGAACGCTATCAGCCGACCCACTCAGCAGAGGTCGTAGGTCACGCTGGTCCTATACAGAAGCTGAAGAGCTGGCTGTTGGAATGGAAACATCGTACTCGTGTGGAAGCTCACAAGATGAGGAAACAGATGCTCAAACAAGCGCGGCCCAACATTGCTAAAGGTTTGTCCATCTACTACAGGGTGCATTCAGACTGTGTAGCCCTAAGGAAGCCGTTCAGCAGACTAGCTCCAGACTAACATCTTTAGTTACTTGCCCAGTCAGGGCAAGTTTCAATGATACCAAAGGTGCTAAATGATAAAAAGTAGGTTGTCCACAGTACAATTTAACTTGCCCCTGTACGTCGGGCATATGTTAGTCCAGAGCCCTACAGCATATGATAGTACCACTTTCGTAGGAAAACCCAAAGCATGAAGCAAATAAATTCATAAACTATCAAGACTTGAAATATTCGATCTTTGTCCCCATGAACGCCTCGTTGAGTTCCACCAAACATCGCACACTGAAATATTCGTGTCCTCCTCCACAGATGAGGACAATGCGTGGCTGGGTGAGGACAGCGACTTTGACAGTGAGGACGATGACAGCGAGGAGGACGACAGTCTGTGTAACACTATGCTGATTACAGGGCCCCAGGGCGTCGGTAAGACTGCCACTGTGTACGCTCTGGCCCAGGAACTAGGATATAAGGTAAATTACTTTGTCCTTTTGTATTCGTTGATTAGTATCTTCATGTCTGTATATTTTAATAAGTAATAAATTACTTGAGTAGACCATAACATTTAATTGGGTGGAAAATAAATCGTTTAACAAAACAATATATTTTCAATGTTTCTTCCCAAGTTTATTCCTATTACAACTATAATAATAATAATAATAATACTGGTAATTGTACATTATGATGTGCTGACTCCATGTGGATATACACATGCTCGATGTGCTGATAATAATGGTTTTAGCGCCTAATTTCCAGCCATCGCTACTCATTGGCCTTCACATTACCCCAGTCAGTGGATCACTGTGCAATCAGATTCCATCTCGACTCCCTGGAGAGTATACAACCAAGCTAGAAGCCAGTTTAATGTGGTATTTAGTGTGGTGTTGTCTGGTGTTCTGACCACCTAGTGGTATATCTGTTTACAGGTGATCGAGGTGAATGCTGCCTCATCTCGGAACGGCAAGAAGATTCTGTCCAAGTTACAGGAAGCCACTCAGTCCCACCAGGTGTCCGGAAGCAAGGACGGCAACTCCAACAGTCTGCTGAATACGCTGTCCAACTCCCCACTTAAACTGCCCAGTGAGTTCACTAGATCTCTTATGTCAAAAATGCCCAATCAATCTGCCTATCAAACTCTCCAGCGAACTCATTAAATTGTCTTTCCTCAGTCTTGCCGTTGATAGGTAACATTTGGTATGGTTGAAGGAGATGCACATTTTGTAGCACAGTTCTTTCTTGTGCAGGTGCTCAGAAAGCGAAGAAGGAAAGTAAACTTCCCACAGCATTCACCAACCTGTTCAAGAAGTCTGGAGGTGGCGGAAAGACGATAGACACAGGGGAGGTAATTGATGTTGATGCCAAGACATCCAAACCAGTGTCACCAGCAAAATCCAAGCGGAAAAGAAAGCGCGAAAAGGAAGAAGAGAAAGGTAATTTAGAGCATGGAGCATCTGCAGATATATTGAATATGGAATTAATACTTTGTTGAATCAGTTAAATTACGCTATCCAAAGCATGATTCTGAAGCAATATATCTTACCTTCATATTTATTTGCATCATGTATATGCCTATTGCGGCCTTTGGTGAAGTTATGGAAATATGGACCTGATTGATAGCATAGGTCATATGTAGCACATTTTCTAATGCATATTAATGTAGTGACAATTTTATTGATCAGAAGAAAGCCGGAAGAAGTCGAGGAAGGACAAGATGAAGATATCAGTGCCACCACCTCCAGATCAGTCCAGTCAGTCTACCGGCCTAGAACTATCGTCTACCACACTGATCCTGTTTGATGAGGTACGTCACTAGCGCTGGCTGCTACAACAAGACATTGTTAACTGTTGCCTTCCAAGTTGAATGACATGATGATGTGGAGAGCATACTTGCTGAATATGTTGTGAGTGAAGTGTAATTAGATTTATTATTGTAATTTGTTATTTTTTTAGGCGGAGATCTGTTTTGAAGAGGACAAGGGATATTTGCCAGCCATTCAACACTTCATGACCAGAACAAAAATACCCATAATCCTCACTACGACCGACGTCAACTTCGGCAGTCAACTTCAAGCCCGCTTCGAGACACTTCTCTTCAAGCAACCACCACTGGTACATATCTCCTGAACGTTTAATTGTATTCCCACTGTATTAATTACCAGTAAATGGTATGTTCCATTGTGAGACAGATGTTATTCAAATATTAATAATGTTCATGTTGACATTTCTTTCATTTCAGCCATCAATTGCAGCTCTCCTGCAGACTATTTGTCTCACAGAAAATGTTCGGACATGTACGGCCGAGATGATGAGTCTCATCCGTCTCCACAACGGCGACATTCGGCAGTGTCTGCTGTGGTTACAGTATTGGATCCACTCGGGCGGGGGCACCACCAAGGTTGTCCGTCCATCAACAGTCACATGCAAGTCAGACCAGACGGCATGTCCGCAAGATTCACAGCCGATTTCCGTTGAACCCGACGACGATGACTTTGTAGTGAGGAAACCATCCTCGCGGAAGTCGAGAAGAATCATAGACGAAGATTCACCTAGCGATGTTAAGCCGTTGCCTCCGTGCAAGTCTGATTCCTCCAGTTGTCTGCCCCTGGTTCACTGTCTGAGACTGGAGTCTGTGGCGGGGGTCGGACGGCCTCTCCAGGAGGCGCTGGAGACTGTCTTACACTCCTATCTCCAGGTCAGTCAGTCTTCTTAACTTTCACCTTTATCTATGTGGATTTACACTTTCCTCTGTGAGAGCAGCATTCCCACAGCGACGTTGAACTCCATATTCACTCACTCACTCACTCACTCACTCACTCACTCAGTGAGTCGATGTTTAATGTTGTTGCAGGAATCTTTCCCCCCATACATGACGATTCAGTAGATAGATGTAAAATTTGAAAGTATTATTAATTTTTTATCATGTAATATTCTTCTAAATAGATATATCAAATCAGTGGAAGAATGGAAACTGTTTCAATATGACTATGTTTGTCTCAATATGACTATGTTTGTTTCAATATGACTATGTTTGTTTCAATATGACTATGTTTGTCTCAATATAACTATGTTTGTTTCAATATGACTATGTTTGTCTCAATATAACTATGTTTGTTTTGCGTACATTCAGGGCACATGTCAGCCTGACAGGGCAAGAGACCTCAAGGAGTTGTGTGGAAACCTGCATAATCTCGGGATGACCGTGGTGTCTGCCAACTACCTGCATCTCCTCCCTCTACTGAAAGTCAAACCACAAACTGACGATGACGCATTACCGCTGTCGAAGACCACGAAGAAACGGTCTCGGATTCGTTCCGACTTGTACGACGACGAAGCATCCAATGACGATGTAGCCGATTCTGAAGTTGTTGAAATGAAAAGTGAATCTGCTGTTACGAACACCAGTGACAGACCGACGGCAGAAAGCTGTCTCAGTTACAAGTGCTTAAAATCCTTTTCAAATTATTACGACACACTTTGTAGCATAGACGTTATACAAAATAATACGGATACGAAATCATTGTTACATCGGTATTCAGACTCGCCACCATCTACAGACTCCAACAAAACTGAAGAGGAGATAATTCAGAGTGTGTCATATACTCCTGACGCAACTGTGGCAGCGCTTACGGAGCAGGCATGTGTGGAGCTGGAGTTACTGAGTGGCAAGGACTTGTACAGTGGTGTCAGGACGGCTGTTGACGAGTACAGGAAGACGCACGAGGAACTCCCAGTGGAGGCATCTCTGATGGTACCAGGCGGTGTTACTACATTTAGCCTGCACTCAAACCAACTAAGGTACAACGACAGCCGCCGATAATTTTTGCGATTTTGAAATATTTCTGTGAGGTCCAAATCTTTGCTATGGGGAAGCAAATTATCAGGATTCTGACTAGGATGAATGGGAAATATATAATATTAGTATTGCTTTAGAATCTGCTATATTTGTTTAAAAAAAAAAAAATCAACATTTAAAGTTGTTTTTATGTTAATAGATAATTAATCTTTATTGTTGAATCATGAAATTGCCTGCTACATTACTAAACCTAATATTATTTTCTGTTGTAGGATATCTGGAGCATTGAGGCGAACACATGAGAATGTCAGTGATTGTCTCCCTTTGAATCTACACTGCAGCAAACGACTAGTCCATCTTGATTACCTCCCTTCTCTCAGAGCCATTGGTCAAGCTGAGCGTTATAGACAGGTTGCAAAAACTAAAAGAAGGCAAGTTTTGATGTACCGTATTGTCACATTCTGTGTTTACCAGGGTTGTTCCATCATCCTGTATGTAGTCCCGAGTCTGGCTTCATACCAATGAAATACCAGTGTTGCAATCACATTAAATGTGACATATTAGTAGACCTGTTCAAGACATTTCATACTTAGTCTCTATGATCAGCATATAAGTTGGCCAATTAGATGTATGCATTTCTAGGTAAAAATGTCTGATCATGATATTTCTTTGTTTCTAGTTTTTGAAAGTATTTTATTTGTTGCAGGTTCCACCACTATTTTGACAACATAGGACTGTCACTGAAGGAGTCTAGTCTCAATGTACTGTGCCAAACTTTGACGTGAATGTTAATATTATGCCCACATGGGACTACAGTGTATGAGGCAGCCGAGAGTCCAGTCTTTGTGCTGATGATGATATCCACAAATCTCAGGGAAGGCTTGATGAATCGGTGTCATCAAACTCGGACCGTATGAATCTCTGAATGTTCATTCATCAGGCTGCACACTACTGTATGCTATCCAAGCTGTGTTATCTGAATCATTGCCAATACAGATTGGTTTTACAACTCTTAATATATTGTTTTAATGTAATTGTACATTGTCTAAAATTCATGTTTAATATATTCATTGTCATATTTTTATACATGATTATCAATGTGCTATAATTGGCATTATGTAATTAGAATTATAATGAATTGTAATCCAATTTCATGCATGTGACATTTTATTATTGAAGACTGAATACATCAAGATTCATATTGCTGTTTTTTTTTTGTTATTCAAGTTTTCCTAAAACAAATTAATGCAGCAGCAGATATGATCGACCAAATTTGACACGGGAATGCAAACAGTTTACCAACTGATTAGAAGTAATGCAGATAATGGTTTATATCTGCTTTCAAGATTTTTCTTATAACAGCAACATCCTTATTATATATACACTAGATACAAACAGTTCATATAAAACAAAGACAATGGTGTTGGCAAAATAGTTTATTTCCACTATGTAACGCCTTGAATATAGTGGATTGCAGCATGCAGTATTCACATTGAATAGCAAATGGGCATTTCTTGAGCAGTCTCAGTGATTCAGACATCTTGTTCAAATTGTACGACATTTAAGTCTTAAATACAAATTCATTATATAAATTAATACACTACACCAAAAGCAAAGTCAATACATATTTCTTTCCTTAATTATCTAGATAAATATTTTTTATTTATTTCCCGAATTAAACAGCATGGTAGCATGAAATCGAAGCGTTTGATTGTTTTTCCCTTGCACCCATTTAGAATAAATATGTCAGGGGTTGGTTATTTTAAGAAGCCCTTAAATACATTGGTTTGGTTTTCATATTGCTGACAGTTACTCATGAAATGAGTCTCCATCTATTCCAGCTCTCGTCTACATTCCATGTCACATGCACCTCATCTACAAGTTTACTGAAATTCACATAAAAGAAACAAAAATAAACATAATGAAAAATGCGTCAGTTGGTGAAATAAAAGGGAGGGAATAAAACAAAAGGATAATTCAAGTGAAATCTGAACAATCCAAAATAAATGATGCAACAATCGGCCAGCTATGAAATTGGATGAAGATTGATTATAATTGTCAGTTATAGGTTGGTGAGGAATCTCAATATGAGCTATTTACCCAGTATTTCATAAACACGGTCAGATTGGATATTGTGATGGATATCTGCAATTTATTCTCAACATTTTTAGAAAGTAAATTTTATACAACAGCATTCAATTGAATACTATGCTATTCTATTATTACAAGATTATCCAATATTTGTTTAAAGTCACTGTGAATAAAGATTACTGTAATATTCATTACCACCAATATGGAGAGATTCATTCAAATATACAAATCTTGTGCTATGAACCTGACTAATATTAATATTGCAAAAGGTTAGATTGTTATAACTTTGTAACCTATTTGTCTGGTCTGTGTGTGTGTGTGTGTGTGTGTGTAATTCTGTGGTAAAGCAAACTAATTATTGTGGTGGCAGCTAGTCCATGAAGTAGTGTTATTTTACAAACAGATCACTGAAATATACATACAATAAAGAATATATACAGTACATTTGTCCGAGTCTCCAACAGGGAAAGAAAGGATGGTAGTAACCAGAGGCATGGAATATCAGATTCTTATTCACAAATACAGCTATATTCACGTCTAGTTTTAATATCATAAAAATATCATACTGGCTTGTACGAACTGATACTGAATGACATTCATTGTACGGACTGATTCAGAAACATTCATTCAATGTTAACCTTCTCCCTGCTGAATAAAATCAAAGTGTTCCATTTCTGCATGTGATTGGGCAACTTCCTTCAGCAGGAAAGAGGGTTAAATCAATTGTATGACAAATGTTATCACTACTAAATGCAAAAAAAGAATACTGCCAACTATCACAAGTGCGGTTTTGGTTATGTTAATTTTAGACTAGTATTTCATAATCATTGTCAACATTTGTAGTATCTTTTGAACATTTCCAAAGTATTCTATAATGTTACTGTTCTATTCCAATTGCTGAGAAAAGATTAACATTTTTAGATAGTAAAGGGGTTTTATATGAGCGACAAGAGAAAAAGAACAAAACATAACAAAACAAAAAACAATTGGGTCATCTGAAAATAAATTCCACAATTCAAGTCTGCTTTAGCCTTTATGCTATGAACCTTAAAATGCCATCCTATACTATGTTAATGACATGAAAATGTTAAGTGCATGTACCTACTAACACACCTATTATCAACTCTTATTGATGGTCTGCATATGCTTGATAATGTCTAGATGGCTTAATGGATCGTCTGATGAAAAGTAAGAAATCAATAAATATATTTGAATTTATTCAATGCTTCATACAAACTTTATTATTGTATCACTTTAGCATATAATAATTTCCTGAAAACTGATAAATGATGATAATTCCAACCTGAAAACTTTACAATATTTCACCTACTTTACAAACATGCATAGAAAATATTTTGTAGAAAGATGACATTCAGAATATGAGACTGCATTTTTCTTCATCCAACGACAATAAATAGGGTATTACACAACTTGTGGAGTGCACAATTTACAGTGCAGACTGCTATTTACAAAGCAAATTCATATTTACAGGTAAAATATTTTTAACAAATTAACAATCAAACATGCCTCCGTTCACATACAATTACTAAAACACTCACAGATGTAAAACACTACATACAGACTTTCAGCCATCGCAATGTACAGTCTATAGTATACTACGGGCGTCTATGTGCATCAAACAGCCAGTGTGTTCACAGATACCCACGCTCTCATTCATACAAGTCTGGGTTTTATAATGTACATATGCTTGGGGTTTTGTTTGTTAGAGTATCAACATTTCATAGCATTGCTAGATGCAACATTTTTTTTTCTGGAATTAAACATTTTACCTGTTAGAAATTTCACATTTCATTAACAGATATAATTTTGACATTTTCCTGTGGCAAGTAACATGTCTACATATTATATTTCAGCAGTACTAGAACCAAAACACTAAGATAAGAATATGTGTATTTTAATAATATTCTCTGGACAAGACCTGGGTTGTTGTAGAAATGATATCAGAGGAATATCTAACATTGATGATCATTCAGTTTGACAATATTGATTCAAGACAATGACTATGGTTGTGTTTTACCTCCTGACAGATTACTGATATAGGCAATCCATAAACTTTGGCAAATAAACATCATTTCAGTTGAAGGCTTTGTCACAGCTTTATGTTACATTTGCTGCTATCACAAATGTATTCTGATTGATTGGTGAAAGACGAGAGACAAGCGTTGTCTGCCACACTTCATCCGGTCGGTCGGTCGTGGAAGGACATCTGCTAGTTAGACGCTTCGTATTAACTGAGAATATTACGGATCTCTTTGTGTATATGACACAGGAAGTCGACATAGGAGGCACTTCCACTGATGCCCTTGTCTTCCACCAGGAAGTGGTTGAACCACGGCTCCAGCTTGTCGCGTTGACGTACAATGGTCAGCTGGAAAGAAGAGATTTACATTAATAGATCAGCCACCACTATACAAGACTGCTCAGCAGGTGGCAGCATAGAGAAGATAAGTCAGTCATAAAGCAGTACAGTGTTATACAGTTCCTAGCCAATATTCAGAATGTACCCATTACTGATGGCTACAACAATATAGGATGAGAAGATGAATGGATGGATGGGCCTACAGGCTAGATGTTCTGAAGGACTAGAGGTGCTATATGGCCACAGGGTGTTTAGAAAACATACCTTGAGGAATCTGCTCCTCTTGTTTCTAGTTTTGTCTGTAAGCTCACAAATCCGCCGGGACACTGGGTTATCCAAGGCCAGTAACTGACACTGCAAAGTAAATTATGCACATCAGTATTCATCTTAAAAAGGAAACATCTCAATTTCTCTGCACGTTTTTTACACCTGCAAGCGCTTATTGGTACTGACAAACCAAGGATGATAATTGCAGTGCCGAAATTTCATCCTATTGTGACAAGTGTGAGAAAGTCAACTTCCTAGGACACTACTGTCAAACTCTGCTATCTCAACCCTCACCTTTTACACTAATAGAATTGATAACAGTAGTGTCAGTGATAACATTAACGATTAGACATGTACACAAGATACATGGAATGTCTCATACCTTATCAATATCAATCTGGGCAGCACTTTGAACACCAAATATCTTCTGAACCCAGTCAGGATCAGCATTGTGACCGATCCACAAAAACATGGACAGCCCATTCTCTGAAACAACAAACAGTATTGCTATTAGCACAACCAAAGGATTCACTGACAATAAAATAACTAGCATAGCGAAAGAATGGCTGAAAGCTGCCATGCATATAGTCAGTATCTGTGTAGATCCTCAATCAGGAACAAAGTACCAAAGACTTGCACCACAAGACGTGTATTAAGTTCCTCCCAGACACGTACCAAGCAGATATATTCCCGTGTCAGTCAGTCTTTCCTGAGAACAGCGAACAGATGCCGGATCATCCGTACAGTCGAGATCCATGTCATGCTGAAACAACAATGTTACACAAAATAATACATTGCAACAAATTACTAAAGACAAAGATATATTTAGAATATTTTATGTGCAAATAATATGGGCAACAAAAACAATGTACCATATTATTTATACTTAACTTACTCAATCCAATGAACAAGTATTTGTCTAATAAAAATGGGCAATAAATATCAGCACTTTTAAGTGTATACATTTCATATTTATATGATAGTAATATATTTATTCGCATTATTAGCCCCATGGAGGTTAGCAATACTTACAAGAGGCATGAGTCTGGGGTAGAAGAACACATTGGAAGCGATGACATCCATTGCATTGATTAGATGTATCAAGTAGCTCCGGTCATCTGTGGATATCTCAGAACCTGCAATATACATTATAGTTAAGGAACACATTCTTATTGCTATAGTCAGTCAGGATGAGTGAGCAAGTGAGGCATTGATTAATGTCAATGGGAGGAGTAAACCAGAGCAAAATGTCTATAGATATATTCCTGAAAGTCCAGGAAATGGGTCGGCATATTACTACCGTAAGGAGGAGTGAAGCCTGAGATAAGCGACGTTGTGACGTACCTCCCTGGACGCCGTCGTTCTTAAGGACACAGTTGGCGTAGAGAGGCAGCAGTTTCATGCACTCGGGCAGGATGAGTTGACCGGCGGACGAGGGACTAGCGCAGTTCTTCCTGTAGCACGCCAGGATCTGAGCCACCTCGTTCATCACGTACTCCCGCACCTGCTTCGGGTTCGTGTTCAACGTGCTCCGGATGCCTGGATATGAACATTGAGAACGCTATGTAAACAAGTTGCAGCTTTGTGTACAGTGAGTGATTATGGAGTTCCAACGTCACAGTTACAGTCATGAAATATTTACAGCTACATGAAAGTAATACATCAAAGAAGCGGCATTTGTTCGTTTTTTTTATACCTATTTTACTTTCAGAAAACATGTGATCAATTTTGGTACTAAACAATGAAGTATGGCACCAGGCATACTGGTTACAAATCAGTCTTCCTTGCATGATCGTGTTCAACTGGCAATGTAGAATTGGAACTCCACTCCATTCATCAGGTACCCTGTAATGAGAATGAATTGGTGGATTACAGACTACTCACAGTGCTTGGCCAGATAGTTGACTAGTACGTCCAGCTCACAGCTACGGAAGAGGTCAGCCATCTGCATACAGCAGTTGAAGGCCAGATTGTGCACACGCAGTCGCCGCTGCCCAGTGATAGTAGTATACAGCAACGCCACCTGCAGGGAAAAAATGTAACTAATTACATATTTCATAACATTTTCTTACCTATAATACATTATTATGAAAGCAATGAAAGGCTAGGTTATTATTACAATATGGGTAAACATGTTATGAATTAGTTGGGTGTGTATTAACATGGAGTTTAACGTCGCTACAGGAACTACTATTCAGATATATCTCTTAGTTATGTATGTAATATTGACAGCCAGACAGAGCACAGGGTTAGTTCACAGATAGTAAGGCCTGTGTACATGTTCGTACCTGGAGATACGCCCCCTCAGACTCGTTCAGCTTGTCGTCGTGTTTTATCTCCACAGCAATAGACTGATCACAGTCCACGGAAGCAAGCTCCACATCAGTGGTGTTAGACATGTAGAAGTTGCCATAGAAATCCACTGGTCGAATACCTACAACACCGCATCACAACATACTGTAGGTATATAAATACAGCTAAATATACGTCATTATGCAGGTACTCTCGACAAAAATGTTTACAATTTTACATATGATTAGTGCCACTCACCTTGACTGGTTCGCACACGGAGGATGCCGTCAAAGCCAATCGGTCGCATGACATTACGTCTCAGGTCCTCGATAAAACGTTCTCCGTCGATATCAGCCTGTAAATGTACTCAAATGTTACTTCTATCCATGTCAGCATGGTTATGTATTCCTAAGTTCATAGCTTCTAATTCTATCTATATCAGTCTGTGGATGTATTCCTAAGTTCATACCTTCTAAATCTATCTATATCACTGTAGATGTATTCATAGGTGAACATCCTCAACTATCTGTCACGATGGAAATGTATTCCCATGTTAATATCTTTACATATTTACAATAGCCCTATGTTAACCTGCTTCCAGCTGCAGGCAACTGGAGAAGCCCCATAGATCAACTGTGATACATCCAGCTGGGAGGTAATTAACACATAACATTACCAAACCAGACACCCACGAGTGATGGCAAACATGTCTGTACAAATAGAGTGAGTGCATTATTGTTTTAGGTCACAGCAGGAATCTTTCACCTAGATGTGATGAACTGTACAGATAGATTTTATTTATTTATTTATTGGGGCTTAAAGTCGCTTTCTAGAATCTTTCACTAATATCACGACTTGTCAGTTTAGGG
>JAUTBV010097157.1:0-16721 GCA_032361325.1 Lepetodrilus fucensis
TCCTTCCTAAAGATTACATCAATCCAAACGCTACCATTGTGGCCTATGGACAAGTATTTGGTTGTGTAATACCTATACATGGGTCACATTTTCATCACCATGATCCATATTGTCTCGTCTCCCCATCACCGCCACGCACCCCAGCCTTCAGTGCAGTTATGTCGATATTGTGACAGTTGAATTACTGATAGTACACAATATGTTTGTCCAAAGTGCTTGCTAATAATCTAGAAAAGGATGTAGAATATTGAATAATATTATGCTTTTATTTGACTATCATGTGAAGCTAATTTTGAACAATACTTTCAAATGAACAAATCCTCCCCACCTCACCCATCTCTCTCCGTCTCTCTCCGTCTCTCTCTCTCTCTCTCCATTATATCTCTCGCTCTATCTATCTATCTATGACAATTATTTCTTGACATTCTGCTGAAGAATAACTGATAAATATGTATGGTACATTCTCGAACATTAAAATAATCTGACACAGTTTCATATATATATATATATATATATATATATATATATATCCACATCTATGACAATTATTTCTTGACATTCTGCTGAAGAATAACTGATAATATGTATGGTACATTCTCGAACATTAAGATCATCTGACACAGTTTTCATATTCCAATGGTTGTTCGTGTTGTTCAGGAACAGCTGATGATGCTGCCCATGTAGTAAAACTACGATGACTCCATCTGTCAATAACACTATTACTCTACGTGTATAAGGATTCACATCCCTTCTCCTCACCAATCAACTAATGGTATTAACATACGTAATTACACCTTAACAACCACACCTGTGTTATAACCAACAGGTATAGGTGAAGCAACACAGGTATTGTGGAAAGCCAGACTAATGAAGGTAGCGGTGCCATTCCAAGGAGCAATGTGGAGTGGGTGATATTGAACCAAGGTGTACACAACATAACATTTTCATCGTCAGTGCCTCGTTAGTATTATGACCTGTTAGGTGGCGCCATCGTGGTCAGTGGAATCCAGTCCGGACAAATGCCGCAATGAGCCGGTGGAATGTAACAATAAGACGTCCTCGGGGGTCGTATCAAGCCGTGCCAAGACAATATTGCAACTGATAACATTGGATATTATTCCATTGATTTATGTGAGGTTTATATGTACAGTAGTGTTAGTTCAGTCGCATTAGGATAGAACTATAAATCTGATTTAAAAGAACCAAACATACATACAAAAACAAAAAATACAACTAACATAACAACACAAAAATAATCACAATTAAATCATTGCCTTCCATGTCATCTATAAGGCTCGTACACACAATTAGAGTCAACATTTTACTTGTCAAAGTCAACGTTCTCAAGCCAAATCGTTTTGTTTTGTATACTTTATCAATATAAACATAGGCCATCTAGCAAAGCGTCAACCGTTCAGCTTTACAAGATCAGACTGCTTGAGGAAAAAAGAAATCTAGAAATAAAATGTATGTGCCCATCTGAACTGATCTGGGGTTGACGAAAATACAAGTATGATGTAGCACCTATATGAAGATGGCGATAACTAATGTATCAGTCGTCAAAGTAGAACAGAAAGCTATGCTGTGTCAGCCCTGATACCGTCCCCACATGGCTAAGTAGATTAAGCGACCTGTGGTGTATTGACATAATATTGAGCCACTTTGACCAGCATTGTTTGCCGTAGAATGTCCACAAGAAGCAGTGTAAAGACAGCTGACCACCGTCCAGCATCCACAATCAATGACCACAGTAATAGTACCACTGACCCACATAGCATCACTGTAAACTTGTCTCGCTACAGCATGAGAATTGCAGTAAAATAATAATGTTATTGTAATGCGTATTTTCTTAATATTTGATAAAATTTAAATTCTTTGGAAAATAGCTGTAATGGAATTAGTGAACACGCATACCGTATGTCTATCTTAAAATACACAAATGTTATGGATAGTGACATTAACTGTGCAAATTTGACCTATCATAGTTTGGCCTGATAGTTAATAATAATACATAAGGCGTAGCTATTTATGAATGATTTAGATACGTTGTATATCGACTCCAGCATAAAACACACAGGAAGAAGAACACAAGTGCCAAATGTCCACTTTAGCAAACAGTGAGCATACCCCAAAAATGATATTGCGTGCCAAAATATCTGGTACTCGACATCTTGGCCAGTGTGGACATACCACATTAACTATGAAGAAGCTGAGACATGGGAATTTGAGCCACGCTGTGAACCCGGACTGCCCTAGGACCAGGAGGATTTCTGGCTGATATCTCAATGGTGACGTTACTCGACATTGTTATGTTTGTATTGTCTGTAATCAATTGGTCTTGGACGGTTGGACCTGCTGAAAATAACGTTCATTTATTCACCAACAACATTCAGTCATTTATATACATGTGTGATTGTGTGTGCATGTGTCTGTGTGTGTGTGTGCGCGCGCGCGCGCATGAACGTATGTGTGCGCGCGTATGTGTTTCTATAGTATGTTATCTGTTCCCGAGATTACAAACGGTTTTTAATACGATTTCATGCTCAACTCAAAGTCTTGTTCACGAATTCCCATATCAAATGCGAAGTTCAGCATGAAATCGTACTCAGATTGCTTCGTAATATCCGCCCTGATGTGCATCAACAAAACCAAGCAGACATATCTGTGTACACACTGTAAAGTTTCACACATTCATGTAGTTTCAAAGTATACATGGCATCCAGTATCGGACTGAAATATGTTCGAGGTTCTCTTCCTTCCGTGGATAGGCGTGTGTAGACGTGAGTGAAGTGTTCGGTAGTCACTGCGTGTCTTCTGTGAACTCAAGACGGGCTTTAGATGTTTCACGGGGGACTTGACGTCAGTGCAGATACAGACAATAGGCAGCTCTGTTCTGCGAGAGCCGCGTCTTCCTGTAGATGGTCCACTGCCGTGTTCCTGTGTACACAGGTAAACTCTGCGTCAACACGTCAACAATGAACAACACTTACATGCCAGAAAACCTCCAGCAGTAGAGAAAAAAATTACATATTTCTACATAAACAGGAACAGACTAAACTATGCGCCTGTTGTGTGCATGTGTGCGCGCGCGTGTGTGTGCATGTGCGTGTGTGTGTGTATGTGCGTGCGTGCATGCGTGTGTGTATGTGTGCGCTTGTGCATGTGTGTGCGGGTTCGCGTGTGTGTATTCATTCATATTCAAGAATTACAAAGAGAGTCAATGTTTAAGTTAGGGAGGGCAAAAAAGCAAGAAAGAAAATGAGAGCAGGCCTATGTTGGTTGATTTGGGGTTTAAAGTCACCTTCTAGAATCTTTCACTAATATCATGACTTGCATGCATATATACTGCTTGACTAGTCTGGATTTCCACCAGTTTTTTTATAGTGCTAGTTCATTTAGAATATCATGTCGCAGATAGTACAATGATACCCCACTCAGCAGGCCTATGTACGAACAAGAGTAAACATAAGCGATAAATCATTCGCAAAGATGCATAGACAACATAAGACTATATTTAATACTAGTTACATTCTTAATTTCATACCTGGCTAAACTATTACTGTCTCTACTCATGCACGTATTATGCTATTTGTGTCGATATACATTGGTACCGTCTCGCTAATGCCGTCCAAACATGACATGTCAATTCCAAAGTGTCATCATCACTGAAGTGACAGGCCTAAACAGACCAGTTAGCACCTGACATGATGGAAGTAATGTCCTATCCACACTGACCACACCGGTCAAGTGTCCAGCCAGCCGTTTGGACAGGCATTGGCCGGATCTTACGTCCCTCTGATGTTCCACCGATGGATATCCAGTGAACACAGATTATGACATGCCACAGACCCGTGAAAGGAGCCGGATTGTCCTTGGAGAATGTATACACGGCTATTATTGCTCCTGAGGCGATTTAGTTATTCTAAATATATCATAACGTAATTATAAATCGTGGACAGAAAGATATAGTATTTGTGTTGCGAACATCCTTTTGGCCAAGCGTGTCAACATGGCCAATGAAGGATTGTGGTATCGTTGGCAAAGGTATTACCAGAGCAAAAATGCTAAAAGCCATGGGCACCTGCTGTTTATGGTACCTGCTATTACGGTTTAGGGTAAGGAGGTAGCTACAGTGTATAGCAACCTAGGCACTTACCATAGCATTGACACACCTGGCGGTAAAGCTAAACCTGTCCCCAGTATTGAACATGCATGATGAAGTGTGTGCATAGATTAGTTAGACTGGTTAAGTATACGGGATCACCCAGGATTTGATTGTCCAGTATACATGCACTGACCCTAGATTGAGTGTTTAATATATAGACTGATGACAGCTTGCTATATATACGTTACTATGTCAGTAGGAGTGCTATATGGACAGAGGTGGACCCGTTCTTAAACAGTATGTCAAGGTGTACATGACGGTATGATCAGTGTAATTACGTGTTGAACAGCACATTGCCATTACATGTTAAAACAAGTAATGTATCTCAACATGTTGTATTTTACATTTCAAGGGAAATTGTAATTTTTTGTTTGTTTACAGCAATAATATATATATTTCTACTACAGATTAGTGAAACTGACCTTATGAAGTGTAAGATTAATATGCTTATTTCTTGAATATATTCAAGTTAGCTTATTGTAACTGGTGTTGATTATGCATCAAACATGTGCAAGATCTACATAAAGTTATAATCAAGTCAAGTAAAGTTTGTTTCTCTGATTACCACCCACGGTGGTACAAGAGCATAGTAACAGTGTTAACAATATCAAACATGTGCAAGATCTACATAAAGTTATAATCAAGTCAAGTAAAGTTTATTTCTCTGATTACTACCCACGGTGGTACAAGAGCATAGTAACAGTATTAACAATATCAAACATGTGCAAGATCTACATAAAGTTATAATCAAGTCAAGTAAAGTTTATTTCTCTGATTACCACCCACGGTGGTACAAGAGCATAGTAACAGTATTAACAATATAAACGTAACAGTATTAATTAAATGTTATTGTATTTCTGTCAACAGTGAGATTTGGATACGGTTTCAAATGTATGTATGTTTCATGTCAATACACATATACGTAGGTCATCTTGTGAGGTTTTTACTTTGTATAACAAAAGTTACAATGATGCTCGTAGACCTGTTTAAGAAATTGTCATGGTTTTTAAATTTAGAAGGAATCTATGTGGGGTAAAATAATAATTGTGAGACATGTACTCCAACATGTCAATATAAGCTCTGTGCTTTACCAGTATAATTGCTTTATACTGATAATTCGTGTTTAAAGAGCTCACGGTTTCTACACACCACGGTTGTGTAACACAACAAATAAAAGCCACATTATATGAACACGTGTATTGACGGATGTGATGTTTTCGCAGCGTGACGAAGTGATTAACACCGATGTATCTATTGACACTTTCAATAAAGGACTAAATCAGTGTTCTAAAAAAACTAAAACCGGTGCAACCAATTTTTTGGGTCCGATTGAGATATTCGGCCGAATGTCCGGAAGACTAGATTTTGTCATATTTGTATTAGTGTTACCGAAAGTGAAAGTTAAACTGCATGGACAATAGTGTGTAAGGAACAGTTCTGTTCCTTCACTGTGAACCCGTCCTCCAAGCAGACTGCATGGCTTCACAGTTAAATGTTTCATTGTTGAGTAATGCCGTGCGATTTCCTCGTCTCCAGATATCTGGAACGTGTGTATTCTAGTTTAGCAAACCATCGTCATCTTCTATTTTTGGAGAACTCGTAGGAGTTTCAATTCCCAATCCTCATAATTTATTATGATATGGTCATTCTATTAAGTACAGCGTTCAGCTAGTCGTCGTTTGCAATTATGGGGCCCTTAGAACTGTACATAACTGTCCAGGCCACGAGATTACAAAACGTTAAGTATGATTTCATGCTCAAGTTCAAATTTTACATGCGGATTTGTGAAGACAACATTAATCTGATTTGAGCATGAAATCGTTGTCAGTAAAGTGTCGTATTCTTGGGGCCAGGTTCGCTGTACGTGTGTCAGAGTCAATCTGCATTCCTCTATCTGTTTAACAATGAGATATCCTTAGCCATAAATCCTTCTGGTTTCTCTGGTTATATAGGTATGGCCAAGGGAAGATTCAAGCACCATGCAGATATCAGATAGATTATGGTCAGCAGGGAAAGCCAGGGACATATCTGGCATAGGAGATATTGAGATTATTTACCTCGTGTATTTAGATATCGTATACTGTAAATCATAAAATTAATGCGTCACTAATTTAATGCGACCTCTAGATTTTAGACGTAAATGCGACACCAATAAAACACGAATGGCCATGTCTCCATACATGTTTTCCTCCAAGTCTTATCTTTAACGCGCAGCAAATAAATGCGACAATACTGCGGTCGCATTTTTTCGCATTAATATTCTGCTCGCATTAAGTTCATGATTTACAGTATATTGCCTGCATTTAGGGATAATAGTTTCAGTCATAATGCATGAAAATCAACTTGGCCATCTCCGTCTTAAGGAAAATCGTTGGAAATGTATTTCTTAACATTGGAAATTGTATCTGTGTATCTGTGTTGCATACCATAATTCCAGCTTCCCTCTTTTGAAACAACGGAACTGTTCTGGAATTCAATTGCAATATAAGAATTAGTCACTTGAAATATAACAGATTTACCAAAAAAACTGAATGCATTTCCGCTGGATACTTTCAAACATTGACATATATTTTGTTTTACTGTTCGGGAATAATAGGTACCAGTCGTTTCAGCCACCAAAAAAACTCTGATCGATGAATGTTCACCACACGTATATGTATAATGAAGTTATTTCGTACCTGTTTATCTTAATTAACAAACCGATGGTGTTAACACATTCTACTCACGAGTGCATATCGTTCATCGGTGTATATAAACTTGGCCTCTAGAGGCAGATGCCACAGTGAAGTGGGTCGCTTACATTTTTTTCCTTTTCAACAGAACGCTAATGTTCTATGGATTGATATATGTTGATATATTTGTTGTGCTAGTTACAGTTGAATCAATGTGTATTGCTAGAAAACCGAATACACTATTTTTCTTATTTTGGGCGTCTTATATTAAATTACCAAATGATCCCTGTACATGAGATATTTTCCCACAGAAAATGTATTTGTTGAATGCATTGTATCAACGTTTTAAGCAACGGGACATGCATTGCTACAATTGAAAGTCTACTAAATAGCACTAGATACTACAAGAACTACCAACTAGGCATTGTAAGCTAGACATATGATATTGTAACTGACTTTCTCAGAGCTCATGCTATAGCGTATTATAATTGTTTAAACACATGTTATTGACCAAACTATTATAATTGCCTTAGAGATCTACATATGAGATGCGCTATACAGAGGTACTAGAAAGTATACTTCTTCAAGAACAATTTAATTACTACCATTAGTGAATGTTGTTTGTAAAGTACAAGAAGTATCAACTCTTTATTTGTAAAAGAAATGCTATATAGAGATATGTTAAAATTAAACCCAGTGTTATTAAAGATACACAAAGTCATCCGGAGTTTAAGACGCTATGGTTTCTCAACTTCAGAGCAATTATTACATACTTCATGCGATTGATATATACGGAAGCTATAATCAAGAACTAAGTAATTATCGGTGATTTGTTTAAACATACCATTTTGACATTTGCCATGTGGTTTCAAAGTAGATGTATACTATTACAAATTGTGAGTACTAAGTTCTCAATTTCTGAAAATTATATCCAATTAAGTGTGTACAGTCAAGATCAATCCACAAAGAGACGTTATATAGATCCTGTAAAAACTCAATAAAGCAAACAGTTCTATATTAAATGGAAACTTAAGATATGGAACCTATTAGCATGGACATTCATACGTCATAGACATAGCCACTTCCTACTTTACAAGTAAACAACGACAACGTGTCTTAGAGGAGATGATCGATGTTACTAGTAGTTTTTAAACTAATAAAATGTAGCCATGTCCATATTGTAGCGCTTAGTGCTTTGAACATGCGTTACATTGGAGCTTTTCTATTTAGAAATGTACTATTTTAAAACAAACAAGTATATCTATTTATAAGGCTGAGGTGTCAAGTTACGTCGGTGTTACGTGTTGTACTAAATGATCTCTGTACGTTCAGACGGACGGGCGTACATCACAAGATGAGTTTCCGTGAAGTGGCCGTGGCCGATGTTTGCCTTTTGGGGGACAGCTGTTTGACCATCACTGACCGTCAAAGAAAACTTGACGCTTGTCTGCGAGATCTCTGAACAAGTAATGACAATTAATTGTCGGCTTGTTTGCAGATCAGAGATAGGAGGACATAGCTATTGAATCAAGACTGTCAGTCTACATAATGCAACATCATGGTGAGGAAATGTACAGAGGTGTACAAGTGGCTTAGCGGCAAGGAATCGTGAGATACGTCTTCACATAACATGTACATGGTATTTAACTTATATGCTAATAATAACTAGTGTGATTATTAGTGATATCATACTTGTCAAGGACGTATGATATGAACGATATGCATATTAATGAGACTCAATGATTTAACAGTTCAAGAATCGAATCCGAATAAAACCCCAACAAAACACACACAAAAACACACACACAAAAAACGAGCATACCGGTACATATAAGTGCGCAACTATAGATATTCAATCACATACGTCTACATCAGGAACACAAAAACTCATGTCAAGATGTCAATGTGTACAACGTTCCTGAACTTCGAACTTAGCACAACTATCGTTTTCAGTAAAGGGCAATGCATTATTTCATAAAAAGTAACAACTGCTGATCGTATTTTCATTTAATATAACACATTTTAATCATAGAATGTAACATCTTGAAATAAAAAAGCGAGATGCATTCACTTAAAGGTTTACACTGACGCTATTGGGAGGGTGTTCTTGTTTATCCGCCCGCGGTCCACAGTTTGTTTTGTGCCCAAGTCATCTCGCCAGCTCGTCCAATTGTAAATGGTTAAACAAATCCTAGAAAGTCCATGTGAGATATAGCAGAGAGGGTAGCAGTTAGGGGTTTATATTATGTCCCGTGTTTGGATGTATCGACATCACGCTATGGACTGATAGCAATACTTCGTACATGGTGTGATAACGTATTACATACTCCATCAAAATGACGAGGTAAGATTTCACTTGGTCGGCTTGCATAATCCTTTATTTTATTTCCATTACTAACACAAAACAATAGGCTATTTGCAAACGTGATTGGGGAAATGAGAATAGAGAACAAACTAATACAACAACAAAAAAGGTTTATAACCTGGGACATGCAAAAATATATTTTTTTAATTAAAGTAATGCTATATTTCCTTGGTGTTCTTGTATAGGGAAAACGTATTGTAAAAAATGTAAAATTTCCTAAATATGCCAATAGTACTTCTTATCGTTATTAATATTTGTTGTGAAAAGTTAACTTACTTCAATAGTGGATATTATTACATTTGACGATTTATTTATTTAAATGTTCTTTCTTTTTTCTTTACTTTTGTTACTTCTTCCTTGTTCCATTCATTTGCACAATAAAAACCTGTTACTTATACGGTAATCCAATAGTCATATTACTGTGACCTTATTTGTGTATTCAACGCATATTATTAAGCATGTTTTATACTGCTTTTAAATGTAAAAACATAATTAATAATGTGTTTGTTTGATTGTTTTAGTAGTATTCTTTAAATTATGGCTCATTTTATTATCTGTATATTTGCTATGTACATATTATGTTTTTAATAATACGAGCCGTAATATAAGTGAAGCAATCTTGAAAGCAGCGCTAATCCCCAATAGAAATAGACTACATAGTTTAGTATGTCAGTATACATCAAGAAGTCAGGGAGGCAAGCTTTAAAATCACTGCTATAGATACAGAAACATGTAATAACAATATCATAATGGCGTTATACAAGTCTGCATGGACATTTTACAAGCATGGATTGAGCTAAAACACATTAATAGAATCCAAGAAAATAATAGATAGGCAGTGCCCCCGTCACAAACTGACAACATTCCTAATTACTTCCATTACTAGTATCATAGCAAGGTTAGTGGATACGTCTTGTTAATATTTCATATGACAGTACAAATATACTTTTAATCCGTACATGCATAATATAAGTAGGTTGTATGTATTACACAAACAGTACAGTGTATCGCTGAGGAGGATTGGCTTGTATGTGGTCTCATAAGTACTCATATTGAGAAAAAAACGAATTCCCTAGCATACATTCGACATTGGCAAGTGCACCGATTTAAATCAATTAAATAATAAATGGAAATAACATTAAAAACAAAACAAAAACATATAAATATACAAATATAATTTCAACTCAACAATATTAAAAACATTTTCTTCAACTAAAATACATATCTTCCCATGGTAATCATAATTCATCAATTTCCTCGTACGCTACATATAAAATATGTCTTACGATTCTGTTCGAATATCACAACTGAACGTAACGTGGAATACCATAAAACGGCTAGCACACACGCCTATGTTTCACGAAAGGGTCGTATCAGTATTTCTGGACGTAAATCAAGGTCTACGTCATATCCTGTTGTAGAAACATCATGGCTACGCCTAAGCCCCTAGATTATGAGAGTATGACTTCATGTTCAACTCAAAGTTGTGTTCACAAATCCTCATATACAATTTGAGCTTGATCATGCTTCTTAAGCACGGATTTGGCGCAATATAAATGTTCACATTATTAGCATTATTACTTAAATGTTCTCGAAATCTTGGGGCCTGCAGTCTATTTCACTAGCATGCTAACCATGTTAGTGATATAGGCTGCTCGTTACATCCAGACCTCTTCATCGTAAAACGTAGGCCAGGATGGAAAGAATAATTTCGAATTGTTCTGCCAGCATCTCTGAGAAGAAACTTTCTATGAATGATGTCGCTTTTACTTATCTCTACTATAATTATTCTAACTTAACAATACAACTGCTGTCTGATAGACTATTATGCTATGTGCACATGTTGTTATTACATGTTCATTCTTATAAAGCCATTGTAAACCATATAATAGCGAAGTTACATCTTACTTTTGTTTCTACGCCAATGCATGTGTTAGATGACGTCAGTGATATTAACAAAGCAAACGACGAGGCACGTTTCAGTTCTTTGAGAGATTTCTCAAAGTCATATTGTGTTGATTTTATTTAACAACAAACTTTCACTTTGTTACGAAGGGAGTATCGCGGTGCACATTGTTAACATCACTTGATATAATTTTACTTCCTGTGAATGGTATGGTTGTGGATGTATCTAATGTGCATGCATGGTAGTTTACCGATAGTTCCATCCAGTATCTTGTCATGAAGCTAGCTGTCAGTATTTACTTTGAGTGTCCGCGCTAGACTACCGGAACCTTGGCAAATATTGGGTGAAACGACTCTAACCTAAATCCATGTAACTCTAAATCACCACACTTCTTGTGCATGTTCTACATGATACAGATGTTTCCCGAACCACAGACTATGTTCCATTACATTCTAGTATCAATTAAATTAAATCTAATATATTCTAACCTATCGGATATCGTGGAATGTTCAGAAACTGACAACCCTTCGGGTCTCGTAAGCTGTTCAATTATTGCTTTAATTCAATCTCATGACAGTGTAAAATATCCCTGATCCAAACTTCAAATACAAATAGTAGTAATGTAGATCTAATTTGAGATCTCTCACATTTGTAATGACTTGAAATGAAGTTTTAAATTTGCTAAAGTTTCAAATGTCTACACATTACCAAACAATCAGTTCTCCTATATAGCCTCGGTAACCTTGGATAAATTGAATGTAGTGAGTAATAAAAGCTCTGTAAGTAGAGAAACATTATCTGACATGCTCATGATAGTAATATGTCCATCTTAACAACTCTCATTTCCTACAGTATTCACTCATTAAAATTGTTTTAATAAACAAGTCAGTCTATGATTGACTGTTATGCTTGCGTTCCTTTTGACGAAGTACACGTGTACTATGATATACAGTATCTAATCTATGTTGTTATAAGTTACATGCTCATGACTTCGTAATTCGTATACTAGTAATACTGAATGTAATGTAGTATAACTCAGGGGTAGAAATAACGCCTTCCTCGCGGGCCAAAGACACTTAAAACTATTGTGAGGCACGTTAACTTCATTTCTGGCGTGTAATTTTGGCCCTCTTGATTGTCAATATTCCGTTCTTTTCTTTGGTTTAAAAACTGCTAACAATAAACATAAATCAAACATATACACATATATACATAATCATACACACCTCAATTGATATATACGTAATACGTTAGTTTTCTGTTATGATTATTACCAAGGAAGGTCCCTTTTACAAGAATCAGTTTGACCACATTGAAATGTTTGAGCAATGTATTTTGTATTACAATTTTAAATTTTCATTAAAAGTAAGGGCGCTTAGATGTTTAGGAGGACGCTCTAGTTTCCTGGTTAGAGTGCCCTCTTGGCTATCTATAAATATACACTTATTTCTACCCCTGCAACTGTTCATTCATGCACTAATCATGACCAGTAGTTTCATTGTGACGCGTGTTTGTTACTAACGTGTAGGCCAAGCACGTATTGTCATACAACGTTTCTCTATACTGGCCACTGGCTGAGCTTTGTTGCCCTCTCGAACACGTTTAGCAATAACCTACCTTCTATCAGTTAATTACAAGGCATGTAAAGTGTGTAAGCAGCCCCGTAATCCCCGCCGTTGAAAGAGAGTGCACGTAACCCAAGCTCTTCATGTTACACATTTCCGGAAGGTGGAAACTTTACCTTTGCAGTTCTTTGCAGTGCGAGTGTGGATACTATTCAGACAGTTTCGCCAAAGCATCGTACTATACATGGACATTATGACAGTGTGGTATGACCTACCAGACAATAATATCACGAATGAAAAATTATGTTAGGATATAATCAAAGTTTATATACCCTATATACAAAGCACAGATAAACGTAGTTGAATTGGTTATTTGAAAGGTGCGCGCGCCTATTCTCGAAACGTACTTACGAACTTCTCAGTCTGAGAACAGTTAGCCATACTATAAGAAACGTTAACAAAAGTTCGTAAGAATGTTTCGAGAATAGGCAATACTAGGAAATAGTTTATCAAGGTTACTCGTTATATGATATATTTAGTTAAATCCGCATTCGTTATAAGATACTAGTAGATCATTGTATTCTTCTTTTCTATTATTATTATTATTATTATTATTATTATTATTATTATTCAGTATCATCATTTTTCAGTATCATCAACATCATCCAAGTGTATTGAAATACACTGTCATATTCGACGTCTCATAGTGTTTACCTTGACCACCATCGAACATAATGTATCTTCAGAAGCAGCGCCATAGTAATTAATTACGGGGGTATTTTTTGGGGATAGAATACTACTTAATCCTTTAGCCTTGAGATTTGATATGCAGAGGCCGTATTCACGAAAGGGTTTAAGTCAGTTTTTGAAGACCAAATATGTAGCACAAATTTACTTAAAAACCCTTTCGTGAATAGGGCACCATGAAGCTCCATCAACGAAACTGGTGTGTTTTATGTCCTATGCAATATACATAAGTAAAAAACGAACAAAATAATTCTATATAAGTCAGGAAGACCTGTACTAACGACTGCATACCTGGGCTCGTCAGAGAAGTACGAGCGCGCGCACACACACACACACACACACACACACACACACACACACACATAAATGTACCGCGTCTGTTTTTACATGTGCTGGGGCTACGGTTGTCGAGGAAGAGTGGATTTAGCTCGAGGTTTTAGACAGGCTTAAGCGAATTGGGGATTAACGTGAGAACGTCGACAGACTGTGGTTGTGTCCACCCATGCCACGACCTGAGGCGCAGTACTGGGGGATGGGGACAACCTTGTGGCATGACGACAACCAGGGATTATTACCAAGAATTAACTGTAGCCAAATACCACCAACATTCATAGCTGTATGATGAACATGTGAGCTGTACGGTTACAGCCGTGATTTCCATGAATTTTAATTAGATTGGAAATATCTGATCCTTGTCAAAGATGTTTCGTATCATTTTCTTCGATTTGTATTGATCCTTTGGCGTAGCTCTAGCTATTGTTAAAAGAAATGTCAAAAATCATTAAAGATCGAAAGAATTGCTACGAAACGTCTTGGACAAGGACTAGGAAATATCATTTGACAGTGTAGATAATAAGTATTTAGTAGTTTAGTAACGATGTAGCATGGCAGTAGGCCAATGATATAATGAACACATTAATTATATATGTGATATTCAGTGTGCAAGTCAATCCTTCGTGTTTTAACTTTAAACATGTCATACTAACTATTTTATAAAAGAGTAATTCAGAGTATACACTGAGGTGAATGTATGCTATGTTGTAATGGTTTGGCGACACTCGTTTTAGTCGTTTTACCCATTGACCTGAATATACAGTTGGACATTTAAAGAGATACGTACACATCTTACACAGTTACCAGCTGGTTACATGACGGTTGCGTGGGAAATGTAATGAAACGCGTGTGTATACCAAGACCTGTCATTACTTTGTAGAGAGATCAGTGACAATGTAATCAACTTTGACACACTCTCAATTACTGCGCTCGTTATATCTTCAAGACATCTGCAAGCAAGTTCTAATACACACAAACTGCATTGATGAAATGTTCAAAGTAAGCGATGGTCAATACATGGTTGGGATCCGTAAAGTCAAGTCAGTTAATATTAGTACAGGAATCTATGTATAGTTACATAACCTGAATATGCAATCTATGTATAGCAGTATTTATCATTACTTATTATCTGACCTACTGCACATTATCGTTCTCTCTTTGTCGTTCATATCTCTTTCATCCATATTTCTTCCATCGCTCTCTCTCTCTCTCTCTCTCTCTCTCTCTCTCTCTCTAACACTCGTCGACAATACCAATAGGCCAGTAGAAAACATAAATAACCCGGACGTTTTGACTAACAACCAAATTGTGTATTAAAATGAAAGATATAGGTAAGTAGTATTTAAAATAAAAGCACAATTAAGTACTAAACTCTATGCTTTCTTATTCCAAACAAATTATATACACTAGACCACGTTATTGTGCAGGTGATATTTGTAAGGGGAATACTATAATTATTTATGCAATTAATATTTCTTGAGAAATGTCTAATGTCCAAAACGTCCATAGCATTACAAATGGCCTAATATTTAATTCTGTTTGAGTTATGTTGGCTCCATATTAAGCTACATTGTTTCATTGTGCTTACCAGTCCAGTCTAGCGCTAATTTAAATGTTTCGTTCACCTTGCCACACAAAAACAACGACAAATATGGGGAGGGTGTAGTTCAGGTGATGGGGCCAATGTCAATTCTATCCTTCATACATTTGTTGGGGACGGTGTTTTCCATTGCATTTCATTAAGATTCTCCAAATTAGTTTTGGCACCGGCGTGTGAGAATTGTGTGTCTAATAGACAGACCGGGCGATAAACACTTCGTCCTATTCAGGTAGAACAATGAATCCATTGATTTTTATTGTCAGACCCGCCACCGGTGTCGAGTCAGAATGCGGACCAACATTTCAAACGTCTGTAACCGTTTGTTTTGAAGGTGTATGTATTTATTTCTTTATGTGTACGTTTTCTTTTCCTGTTTCGTTGTCATTTCTACAACTACATATACGTGCAATAATTTAGCATGACTAAGTTTGCATTTTTCAAAAATAATATTTCGTTTGTTAATGGGTGGTTGGGTAGAAAAAAAAGCAATCCAATTACAATATTTAGTATTTTACTTTGATTTGGGACAGTTAGTGCAGTCATAAACGTCTAGCATAGAGTTACTCTTTTCCAAACATGGAAACCAAATGCAAAGTAGGATTTGATTTAAAATGCATGAATGGAATGGCATCTTTGACATGTATACGGTGTATGTGCCTGAAGTCGCCTATCTATGATATCATGGGTATGGGTGTATATATCATGGGGCAATACTTTACACTATTTTACTCTACGTTATTCATATCTGAAAGACAGAAATTGATTTGGAAACCCAAACAGTGAAGTATAGACTAGTATATATGTTATACCTGGACATCTACACATAGAAGGGTTATTTTACGAGTATGCGGACATCGCCTTGTATAATCTGTCATTAGTGTTCTAATCATTGTCTTATACACGTACTCATACTATTGCCTGTGTTTTCGGCCAGACTCTGAGGACAGTGATCGTAATACTTTCGTGTATTAATTGGGCCTACAAACAGTTGTGTTCACCCTACCTGGGACGGTAATGTTTTGAGTTCCCCAGAGAACACTGATGAAATGCCTTCAACTTGTCCGCTCTGAAATCGACCACCGTCCTGTTCAATTCACGATAATTACACACGATATCAAGCTAACACGAAACCCCACCCCATAAAAGTAATTATATATTTATCGCACCCCCATTATAACACTCTCATTGATAGCTTATATTTTGTGATAAATAAATATACAACATTGTTCAGTGCCCTTGTAAATGTTCTCAAATATACGAGGGATGCAAATGAATAGCAGGCTGAAGTCATCGTCTCAAATTATAATGTTGTGCAATATAAATTATTGCTATTTTAATTGTCATTTAATAGTTTATTATATACTTAAA
>JAUTBV010097168.1:0-16719 GCA_032361325.1 Lepetodrilus fucensis
GACTAGTTCTTAGCTATAACTGCAAAGTGCATTCACTTGACATACATAAAATCATGTTTGTACTTTCAAAAAGCTTTTCGCCGCTGTGTTGTTGACAAATCTCCAATGCAACCCCCTGCCCTATAAGACTGCTTCTAAATACTCTAATGTTTGCTTGAATTCTGAATAGACAAGACAAGATAAATAGTGGAACGTTCTCTTATTTAACATAAAATATTTGTTTTATAACTATTGAGTGCTGGGGGATAAGTAAATAAATACTTTTGGGTGAACAAATCATGCGTAATTAGTCTCAGATCAAAATTTGTGTATCCAGACCCACAGACCCAGATTCTGGGTAGATCTAGCCAGAACTCGAGGTAAAATACATGTTGGTACATGTTGGTGAGAGTGAATATGTCGCTGCGGGAATCTTTCACCCATTTGCGACGAATATTGGTGAGAGGTTGGGACATTATTCGAGTACGAATGGCAGGTGGCAACTTGGATCTTGGGGGCAACTTGGGCTTGGCAAGTTAGGCAGACGACAATGTAAAATGGCAGGAGGTTGTGGCGTCGGTCACAAGGAAGACGAAGATTTGCTGTCTGAACGAGGTGTGGACATGAACTCATCTACCTAGTTAATATTGGTGAGAGTTTACTTTTAATGCAGGCTTATGGATTCTTTAAATGTTATTGTTGTAGCAGTTTCAATATTGGAAGATCTTGCAATTGATTTAAAGGCATAGGTGCAAACAAATCATATTAAAATTTGCTAACAGTTTGACTGTGGTGCACATAATTGCGCAATATACGCGGGTTTAAACAAGAGTTTAAATGAGACTACGCACAGCTGGTGACCTATAGATGTGATCTATACTGATTTCACAAAGGTAACGTCATGAATTACAATCGTCGCCATGGGTGAAATATTCCAGCTGCGACGTAAAGCAATACTTCCAATTCAATTCTTGAAGTACAGGACATGTGTAAGTTGCAGTAACCAGTACTACTAAGTTTTGTCAGCAAGCTCGGTCTTATGTTAATTTAGGCTAACGGTTTTGTTGCTGCAGTGATTAGTCTGGTAACCACGAATTTAAAGGTCTGTAGACTATTAAGTTGTGTTAATAGTGACCATAAGGTAATTTTAGCCATCCCGTTTAAACATTCCGGTGGTGGCCTAGTATGGTAGATATGAGTGGATGTTGTTTTATCAATGTTGTATCCCGATCGGTGACACATGGTCGGCTGAATCTATGTGACATGATTTATGTCTTAACCAACGGGGGTAACTTTAAGTACACGATCCATCCAATTCTGAAATTCCAGCCAATTCTAAAAATAAACGTGTCCCATTTAAACGCACAATGTCAGGCTTGATTGCAAATTTGTTAGGCAGGTAGCTTTAATAAATATAAACTGGCTTTTGATAATTGGGGTGAACAAGACTCATCCATAAATGGGAATACAGTATTTGTAATTTGGGATTGAAATACAGATAGTCGTATTTATGCTTGTTTTCTTAGAGATTGAGCGGTATTTCAATGATTTCAATAATTGCGGTAATGTCAACTGGTTGGACTCGGGACCTAATGTTGGGTTAATATGATTGGTGTTTTTTGACATAATACCCAGTATAAGTATTTTATGCCAAATGCTGTATGGGTTTATTTTAGGCTATTAAAGGGTTTGGAATAAGAGCAAGTGCCACATAATTGGTAATGGCAGTGGATTTTTGGGGGTAGAGCTTACCCAGGAATCGACTAGTTTTTCAAAATATATATGTTGGTCTCAAGATGGACGAGAGGTTGGAAAAGGATCACTGCAATGATTAACAAATCAAATGCTTTGTGAATACATCAAACATACAGAAATGTCCTAGTAACTGTTTGTTGCAAAACTACGTACCACCCAATTGCTAAGCACAGAGAGAGGACACACGATCAGAGTGGTCCGTGGTCCGTCCGTGTGTGTGCGACCTGTCGTCATGTCACAGTTGCTCACATCTGTAAACACCAAATACGTTTTTTATTTCTCTGCATCTCAAACACAGGGAATATTCTTCAACTGTTCTACCCATCTACCCTGTCTGTACAGCGGCAATCTTTCACCCATACACAACTCCTGTCTGTACTCAAAACATTAAATGAACACAACGCTCGTGCAAGCATGATGGCAGCAAAGACTGCCCTTAGTGTGACATCACTGTACTATCCCTGTTCTGTCTGCACCACAGACAATGAGAGCAATTCACATCTATAGGTTCTGGACTGTCCGACAGTATGCGGTTATACTCCTTTGACAAAACGATGTGTCCGGAGTACTCCAAAAACTGTACCGGAGTGAAAGTATGGAGCTACTTCTTGTCTTGTATTCAAGACATAATTGCAAGTCAGGACAAAACATCAGCAATATTTACCTGCTTTATTGCACTGGAAGGGAACTGATATGTCAGGCAGCTCATCGTCACCTGAAATATTACAGAACATATCTTTGCACAAAACTAAAATAAGCATCCTCCCTTTAGATTTGGCAGCTAACAGCTTACTCAAATCAAGGATTTCCTTTTAAATTGTAATAGCCAACAGCTTACTTGAATCAGTGTCTTGATCGTTAGGAACATAGTCGCCATCGTGCCGGTCGCTAGTGGCAACCTCGGACAAGTCCGGGAGATCGTCGGACAGAGCCAATCCGGGGATTTCCTTCTTTGGGTTAAATACACACATTGTTCCATCTGCCAACGAGGAATCTGGTTCTTTGGACGACGACGAGACAGTCGGACACAGATCTAGCTGCGGAAGTGCTGGAGCGTCCATCTCCATTGTGTTCATCATCTTAACTGCTTTGGCTTTGCCTTTTCCTTTCCCTCGACCACTAGACACGCCCTTCCCTCTGCCCCGACCACGACCTCTACCACGACCTCGACCCCTACCCCGTCCAGACTGGACACAGCTGACAGTGGTGGTTGGTGTCAACTTGTCACATGGAGTCGAAACTCCTGCACCTACAACCTCTGGGATTGGCGTGACCTGCATATCAACCGATTCTGATCGACCTAGTTTAAAAATATATATATATATACAATTAACAAAATAAATAAACAAGCAATAAAATAAATAATTTTACGAGCTTTTTATAGTATGATTTATAATATGACATTGTACTTGGGGAAAGGGACAGAAATCTGAGCTGCATACGATTTGGTATTTTCTAGAATTGGTCATCTTCTGATTGTTCGTTTAGCTGTCGTTATCACCTAAGAAGACATTCTGTATCTTCCAGATATCGAGTAGAAGATGAGCAATATCTTCCATAAGTAGTCCATCTTTAGAAGAGTCAAATTGAATGGCACCCCGAGTAGACACCGATGAACCAAGGGACATAACTCTGGTCTACTTACCTCTCTTCCTGACAGGAGTGGGCGGGGCACTGCCAGATGGATCATCCTCAGAATCTGTGTATGTGTATCGAGCCGGTCGCTTTGCAGACCTGCAATTATCATGTGTCAACTGAAAACATGCATCTGTGTATAATGTTTACATTTTCCAAGGTCTAACCTACAAATGTGCATATAATTGTACAAATTGAGTACAATCATTATTGATTGATTGACTGAATTAGTGATTTCATGAAGTGAATCGGTCATTTTATTGATTGAATTCAAGCGTGAGCATGAAATTTTACTCCAAATGCTTCGTAATCTCAGGGCAAGTGCTCAGTCAACAATTGCAAACAGTGCAAGGACATAATGTGATGCGAGTGACCGTTAAGCTCCATTACCTGTGTGGTCGGGATGACACAGCCTCTGCTTTAACCTCCATCTTGGGGGTAAAGTCCACGTCTTCCTTCTGTAGCATGACGTTCTTCACCTCCTCACACACTGCAGACAAACATTAGTCCCAGGTCAGTAATAAATTAAAAGTTATTAACTGTTGATATCGATATCTTTCCGAGCTGTTCGCAATACAGATATATTTATTTTTTATTAATTGGAGATTGGAGTCGCTTTAAAGATTCGTGTCAGTATAGAGTAGGAGCAAACCTGCAACATTTTAAAGTCAACCTGCGAGCACTGGCTGGTACTGACAGACCAATATGAGCGAAAGATTCAAACTGTGACTAAAAACACTAATTCAATCAATACTAATAATCTACGTAAATCCCTTAGATGAAACAGAATACTACATTATATACTTCAATTTTCTTCGTGGTAATTTAGAAATGGAAGATTCTATGCAGAGCCGATAAGCATACAAAATAAACAAGATGCATTTAGCACATGTCTAAATATCTACAGGGCAGTAAGCATGTAAAATAATCAACATATGATTTTGAATTGTTATTGAATTAGCCTGTTACGTAAAAGTGGGAATAGATTAACATATAAGAATAAATGTACAAATGACAAACAAAACCTTCTTCCTCGTCGTTTTCCTCTTCTTCTTCTACCTCCTCCTCCTCTTCTTCCTCTGAATTCAATACAATCACATCACTGTCCTGCGTCTCTGCCTGTGAGTCAAACTTCACTTTAAGCAGATCTGTCTTGGTCGGCACCAGAATCCGTCTGTTTGACGTACTCTCCGCGACCACGTCTGATTTCAGCACAATCGGGTCTGTAACACTACCAATCTCCGGAGCTTTGTCGCGATTCTCTCCCGTCACGTGATCGTTCTCTCGCTTTGGCAAGTCGCCGAAACTCATCAGTTTTGACAGATTCACACCCAGGAGGTTGGCATGACATTTCTGTTCACTTGTCCCAGAGACTTGTGCAGCGGTCACCAGGGGCTCGGACTGCAAGGGCTGGACATCCAGTGGTGACTGACCGTCCGAGACAGGCTGACCGACACAGTCGGAGCCGTCATCATTCCCCTCCTTCATCTTTTCTTCCAGCTGCAAAAGCTCGGCTTCGATTGCTCGGATTCTTTCGAATGGACAAGTCTCAGCTTCGAATCCCTCTTTGGCAGGCTTGGAGGTGGTACTGCAACTAGCTTGAGGTGCGCTGACTTCACCGCCGAATGTCTTCCTCTTTGGTCGCTGGAATCAAAATACAAGATAACTTGACCCACATTTGAACAATTTGATTGATTTATTAAACTGCATGAATATTTCATCCAGACGTTTACTTTAAGTCTTTAAGATAAGGAGTTCTCAAGCCACTCTCAAGATTGATTGAATAAATGAATGAATGAATGAATGAATGAATGAATAAATTAATTTATGCTTTACGTCACAATCTGAAAGCCACATGGTTACTTCACCTGTATTTTCTGCTTGGAGATCCGGATTTTTCCCGGCAGTGGGTGAGCCAGCGGTTGTTTGTCCACGAAGTTTGTAAGGATCAGCGCGATCATCTCAAGCGTTTTCCCCAGACCCATATCGTCTGCCAGAATACCTGCAAGTACACAAGTACATTTTATAACAGGGCTGCATTCAGGTTGCAATACCTTTCTCTACAAAGTGCTACACAGAGCTACAGCTAACACATAGTAATCCTACGTATGCTTTTGAGCCTGTAGTGTTTTGTAGCAAATAGTAGGAAAACCCAAAGAGGGAATGGATTGCACACATGCGCAAGCCGATTTCCTGCTATTTTCCTACGAAATCGTAGAACAGTAAAAGTAGAAAAGTTGCGTAGCATAATGTAGCCTGAATACAGCCCATCAGAAGTCATTATACAGGCCTGTGTATAAAGTTTTCGTTTAGTAGCCTCTTCATGGAATGAATGAGCCAAAATGCACGGGCCTTAGGCAAATGTCATGTTTTTACTTTAGCTATGAGAGCTATGATCATTCTTTCTAACAACCATGAAAAAATACTTTTGAAAATGGCTTCAAATGCAAACTTGGCTACTACTCCTGTTGGGTTACGATTTTTCTTTGCAAAATGTGTGCCTGAAAAATAATTCATGAATGATAAACTTTGAACACTGGCTGAAGTCTACCACGATCTTTTGGAATAGGGGCCTGAAAATAACTTTGAAAAGCACAAATGAATTATTGCTTTACGCAAAGACAATTTCAAAAAGGTAAACCCTGCCAGACATGGACTTCAATTTTGGAGACACAGGGGCCTGAAAATAATTTCAAAAAGATAAAACTCTGACATGTATACACTTTAGCTTTAATTATTTAAATGCTTTGCGTCGCAGGAAGAATAACTCGTCCATCTGCAACGGTCAGACACACACTCACCTCCTCGGACGCTGTCTGGTTTGAGGGCCGACGTAGAGCAGGTGAGACTATTGAAGTAGCCATTGTATCTCTTCTCCCAGAACGGTGGCAGACTCTCTCCGTTCTCGCGTGCGATCATCCAGTTGAGGGCCTGCTTCTGGTGGGGGTACAGCGGAGAACTGACGGCCTGGAATGAGTGAGTGACAAATTGGTGCTTATGCCTAGGTCACATTTGCCACGGTAGCCATAGTTTTTTTTTATTTCTACGGCCAATAGCAATTCTACGGCAGTCGCAGCATTCCATGGTCAAATCCTGTAGCAGTCACATGTGTTAGGGTAGCCGCACGGCCTATTTTGAAATTGTGGTGACATAAAAACTGCGGCCTACGGCAGACACAAGGCCATCATTCATCCAACGTATGGTCGCCATGAATCGCTCTACGGCATGGCTACGGTGTGTCGATTTTCTACAGCGAACCTAGAACTCCGCGCTAAAATTCCACAGCCACCCCTATATATAGGGATACGCCGTAGGGTGACTGTTCAGCCATCGTAGATCTTCTATTATTTGAATATTTTCCAAATAAATCTGAATGATTGTTAGTATTCGCGAGTGTATCGCTGCAATCGTGCAACAAAAACCGGTGATGTTGTGTTGTAGAACTGCACTGCGGACAGTGCGGTGTCACAGGAAATCTTCCCCCTAGAAAGTCTTCACCAATCAGTGATGTGTTGATATTGCTACGATCAGATATTAAATACTGCTACTGTCAGATTTGAAAGTGTTCTAGCTCATACCACATGCAATTTGACGTTTTTTCTATGATCTGTTCAACCTAGCCTGTATAAATCTGTCAGACAAGTCTATGATGCAGCAGATAACTAACTCTGCAAAAGTAGTCCAGGCAGTGACCATGGTGATTTTATATTTCACTCTGTAGAGTGTAGTATAAGGATATATTTTCACTCATATATTCCGCTATCCTACTGCCAAGCACATAATAAATGGATATATAGATATAGATGGTAAAATTAGAAGGAACACCGGTATGTTTTGGCAGAATTAATGTGTAGTATTGATTGGAATACAATATTTTATACCATTTAGAACTTTGACATTTGAGGGTTAATTGTCACTGTTAAAACAAGTACATGTACATTTGAATAAAGTGAAAAGTAAGCATGTCTTGTTTTTCTTGAAAGTAGGTTGTTCTTTAAATAAAAACATATGCATAAACTATTACGAAAGATGTTAGAAAACGTAGAGTATCTTGTTGGAAAACATTTAATAGTGTTTCATTATGTCAACCATTCAACAATTTAACCATTAATTACACTATTCCACTGTAATCACCTCAGCTCCAAAACAGTTCTTGACATCACTGACGCATTGATCAAATCATATTCTTTTCAAGAATGCCATCGGCAAATTGCTAAAAGTAATATGCCGTACAAAAATCATTCTCAAAATTATATTATTTAAATAATAAAAAGTGATGGCATATTCTGTGTTCATATATAACTCCTTAAGTCGCCTTCAGCATGGAGAGGGTTAAATCTACCTAAAATATATTCATACAAATTTCATATTGAGGACATATTAGTAGTAAGGACTGTGAGTGAGTGAGTGAATACGGAGTTTAATGTCGCCGCGGGAATCTTTCACCCATTTACAACGAATAGTAATTTAAGGACTGTACACAGATGTTAACATATTGGTAATTGTTTTATACAGCTACTTGTTTTTCACAGTTCTATACATAATGTTTTTATTGAGATAAGATGCATTGCAATATGGACCAATATATCGTTACAAGTATTCAGAAACGTGCTTGACCTGTATTCGATGACCTATTGTCACTGCTTTCCACATAGCAACAGATACGTTCACACTTTGAAGCCAATCATCCGGTCTAAGTTATTAGAAGAGTAGACACTGCGACATTGTGACATGATATACACAACCTTTGAGAGCAATGGTAGATGAGGATCCATAGCATGATTGTCATAATATATATGAGCCAAGTGAGATATCTAGAAAGTGATATTTGTATTGCGATGAAAATCAAACGAGCAAAGTTCAGAAGTAAATAGTACGGTCTACAGCTAGTGAGATACTAGTGAGATACTATAGTGAGATAATAGTTACTAGTATTATTAAGATATTATTAAGATACTAGTGAAATACTAGTAAAGTACTAGTGAGATACTACATTTAGTAAGATATTAGTACGTTACTAATGAAATACTCGTGAAAAATACTAGTCATATATTAGTGGGATGCTATTGCTATACTAGTGATATATTAGTAATATACTAGTGATATACTAGGGAGATACTAGTGAGATACTAGTGAGATAATAGTGAAATACTAGTGATATACTAATAAGATACTAGTGATATACTAATAAGATACTAGTGAAATACTAATAAGATACTAGTGAGATACTAGTGAGATACTAATAAGATACTAGTGAGATACTAGTGAGATACTAGTGAGATACTAGTAATATACTAGTAATATACTAGTGATATACTAGTGATATACTAGGGAGATACTAGTGATATACTAGTGAGATACTAGTGAGATACTAGTGATATACTAGTGATATACTAGTGAGATACTTGTGAGACTAGTGAGATACTAGTGAGATACTAGTATGCCTCAGCTAGCCACCAAGAGAGACTGTAGGCTGTAGTATAGCAACTGGAGCAGGTAATTGACAGACAGGGTGAAGACAGCCCTGCATGCAGTACACATCTTTGTTGCGTTGTCGATTTAACACTTTGTTTTGTACAAATCATCTGTGTACGTTTAACTTGTTGCACCCAATGTACCCCTGTATCTGCGGTGTTGCCATTCAGGCGTTGTTGTCCGTACACAACTGATCCTCTATCCTCTATACAACTCGCTCCTGTAGTTTCTCTTCACTGCCTCCAATGTCTGTACAATGCACTGCTAAAGATCCGCCACAAATGGCCATTTCCCCTTTGACTGTCTAGACACGTGAACTAGACGAGCAATGTAGTTGCCATTGTAGATTCCTTTAGGTGTTACAACACTTGCATGCATGTTCTTCTCAAACAGCACTCAGTCTTGTTCAGTCCCATCCGCTGGTTGTTTAGTCCTACTAGTGGGCTGTCTATAGTGGGGTTTTATTCCTACTAGTTGGTTCTTTTATTCCTACTAATTGTTTTTTTAGTCCTACTAGTTGGTTCTTTAGTCCTCCTAATGGGTTGTCTATCCTACTGGCAACTTCAGGTCCTCCCATTGGCAGTCCTACATGCAGGTTGTGCATTCCCAGACTGGTTGTATTAAGTTTTCTTAGTATGGTGTTTACCCTACTGGCTGGTTGTTCATTCATCATTTTGGATTGTTCAGTCGTACTGGCCATTCAGGCATATGTAATTCCTATAACAGAATATATTAGATTAAGTAATCAGCATTACCTTATATTATATTTAACAACTTTATTATAATTAAAGCAGGTTTATTAATTGTGCATAATGTTCATTTGAACGCGTATTTTGATGCGCTGATGCGTGGACTGAGCCTAAGTTAACAAATAGCGACGTAAACGTGCACCCTGACTGACCCCCAACCAAGGGAGGTAATGAGGCTTGAAGAGAGACCTAATCATTGTGCTGCTATTCTGCTAATTGCCGTCATTTGGGTTTGTGGTGAAGCAACCATTGTCAGGAGCAATGAAGACGCACGGTGTCTATGTTCCATTTCCCTAAACATCACCGATAACATATGCTTGCAAGGAGAGGGTATAATGGGTTCGACTCTAGGATACAACGCACCGTCGCCAAACCAGAAGTGATCGGCACGTACCGTGAAATCAGCATTCAAATCAGGAATGTGAATATGCACTTAGGAAAATAAAAAGAAACTGCATTCTTTAGTATCATTATCGTTAGGCGCGTGAAACTGAATCTGAAATCTATTTTTAAAGTTACGAACAAATACGTTACCTATTGATCCCCAACTGCTTAGTACAATGGGTTTTTAGATTTACGACGTGTTGACCGTGAGATGATTAGTCTGAGCAGTGTGCAACGCAAGAGCCGTAACTATTCAGGGACTAAATATACTGACCAATGCTTAGTTTCTCATAGCTGTTTGCAATCTCTAAGTATGAATGTCAGTTCGGCCGCACATACCTTCGTAGCAATTCCGTTCCACAGAACAACCGTAGCGCTACGAGAGTCACAACTCCATGTCAACGTTAGAGAGTACTACGACCGTTCTGTGGAACGGGCCTGGTACGTTTGCCGATCGTTATCCCGTAGCATGGTATGTTGCATTTCTAACATATGCCTTCTTCTTTGCAGATCGTCACCACGACTACAATCAAGTTCGACGTTATCGCACGGCATTCACCAAAGAGCAGATAACTCGTCTGGAGAAAGAATTCGCCAAGGAGAATTACATCAGTCGACCTAAACGCTGTGAACTGGCCTCGTCCATGCATCTCTCCGAAAGTACAATTAAAGTAAGATATGCTTCCTTTAGTAGGTTTTACGTAATACTATCACGTGTAATGACGTGCACGTTCTCGTCCAACACCACCCCCTAAAAAATGTAATATAATTTGACCTCACACACGATGACAGTTTAGCTATTGTCATGTATATTATGAATGAAATAAAAGTAGGTACAATTCATAGAAACCATTATTCAGGTTGTTCATATCTCAGAGATTTCATTTGTTTCCACACTTCCAGTAAACAATGCCAACTTGTCCTACATGACACTAACGCTACAATGGTGCGTTATCTGCTGCAGCCCCACTCTCTGGAACATCCTTCCCATAGCTCTCAGATCCAGTAACCGACAGACAGACAGACAGTTTATTATCATAAAACCACCAACGGTGGTACAAGAGATAGACAAATATACATTCAATTATACATTTGATCAAGATGGACAATGCTTTACGTATTACTCATTACAAAATAACAAATAGTTAGACTAATGTTTCAGTAATAAATTATGTAGTTGGACTAAAAACTTTGATAAACATTTTAACTGTTTTTCCTTTTTATAATTCATCAAAAGTTTCATTTTTCCTAGATTCGGCCATGTATAATACTGTTTAGGAATAAATGCCAATGTCAATGCCAACTTGTCCTACCTGACACTAAAACTACAATGGATGACAGGGCGTTATCTGCTGCAGCCCCTCTCTCTGGAAACAGCCTTCCCATAGCTCTCAGACACTTACCTACTACTTCTGAAATTGACTATACAGATGTGTTCTCTATATTGTTATCTACTGTAAGCGCCACTGGTCACCTTCGGATGGTTATTAAGCGTTGCATAGGTACACTATTCGTCTTCTTCTTGTTAATATAAAGCTTGCTTTCTTCACAGGTGTGGTTCCAAAACAGACGTATGAAAGACAAGCGACAACGAATGGCTCTGACCTGGCCTTATGGCATACCACCAGATCATCAGTTCCTTTCTGAATTGGCTATGGCCTCCGTTATGCACCAATACAGACAATACAATCTGGTGGACATGCCACTTGCGGGACTCATGCTTCCAGGAAACCCGGACCTATTGGCCAAAGCAAACGCCCCATACCCATTTCCTTTCAGACCGGAAGTGATGACGCCAACATCGACAGCTTTCCACAAACCTCACCCATTGATGGACGATATTGTATCCAATGCAACGCCTTTAGAATTATCTCTGCACTTTAGTAGTCTCGCTGCCGCAGCGGCGGATCGTCATCAGTTTCTGGCTTCCGGTAATTCTCTGGCGTTGTCAAGGAAACCCTGTCCGTGTCACGGAAGTGTAGGATTCCACCCACTACCCGCGCATAGCCACGCATTGATGGCTTGCCCAAGTGACTCTTGTTCCATTCCGACGTCCAGAAAGAATGAAATCAACTTATCATAGCATTAACCTCACCGACGTGATCCATCAGTCACGTGTGTCTTGCATCGCATCTGGTATCCAGTGTTCTAACAGACAAGCATAGATCGTATTCATTTCCTGAAATAAATAAAATGAGACCTCAAATTGGAGTTCCTGACGCTGTCTACGTCGAACATCAGGCCCCGATTCCTGGAAACAAAACTGGAGTTTGAGATTTTGCTCAGATGAGATTTCTCTCATTGACTCATTGCTGTAACTTGAGTCAATGGGGGAAATCTCAGCTGAGCATAATCTCAAACTCAAGCTTGTTTCGAAAAATCGGGGCCTGTTTCGCAATCTCATGTGATATGCTGGATTCCAGAACTGGGTTTTCGCTGATCGACAAGCTTTATTATTAGATAATACATCAGATGACGTTTACAGGGCGTTCTGTATGCATTACACTATGTGCTATTCATGGCCCACATATACATGGTTTGGTAGCAATGTTAACACATCACATACCTTGACTACTTTTGGAAAATAGGGGACACTTTTGTCGGAGTGTTACTGGTTGGTAGAGATCTAGATAGTCTTCATGGACACGTTAGATCAGATTCTGTCAAACCAGCATCTCTGATGACATCAACATCTTCAGAACGCGGAAAAGCAACGAGTGTTCGAAAACCGAGTACGTTAGAGAGAATATGTGATATTATAGTGTTAGTTTCGCCACCTTGATTCAACAATGATATAGCCATCTTCCATTCATAACATGACTCGGTTCCTTTGCGAGTTGGAATATCAATGCAACATGTGATCCGTGTTACCGACAACCTATTAGCAATGTACTCAACGCTGCTAAAATAAACATTAGTGGTTTATTAGGCAGGCTAGTAATGTAGCCCTAATAAGAAGCATAAGTGGAACGAATTCTATTTTTAGATTTATGCTGTTTAACGATTTTTTTTTATAACCGTGTAAGTGGCATGTGCGGGGCATGTGCGGTGCTGTGTGTGAACGATGCTAAATAACATTATTAATTTCCGAATCAAACAAACATTTAAGCACACGATCCTAATTAAGATTTTAGTCAACCCAAGACCTAGTACTCATCGTAACTTGGATTTTATTTTGAATTCCCTAGAATTCTAAAAATAGATTTGACAAACTTAGGCTCTCAATATAGAGATGCTGGAAGATCTGAGGCACTCTCTGGGTTGCATCTGAGGGTATCGATTTGAGGCACTCTCGGGGTTGGATATGGGGCGTAGTCGTAGATTGGTTCGAGATTGATTTTTGTCTAAAGGACCGTCATTTCTGAACATGGTATAATTTACACCACAATGATCTCCCTATGGATGCGTTGCATCGGATTCAATTTTCTTTAAAATACTGTCAATTTAAATCGCAATATTTCTAGTATGAAACCATAGCACAGGAAACGGTTAATGCCGTTATCGACATATTTCTCCCGACTGTCATCATCTGTGATATCTAACGTCAATTAGCAGACAATTCTGACAGTTTGACTTTGTAAATATATTGGTTGTAAATATTAATAAATGATCTAAAATACAATTTTAGTTATGTCTTCAATTTCGTCGTTATCAGTGGTGTTTACTGACCATGGGTCCGTTTTACGGAACGACCGTATGATAACCGATAGTCCAACACATGATTTAGATAACATTAGCTACGATCAGTGGTCCTCAATTAAATATCCAATAGTCCAACAAACGATATCGATAACATTAGCTACCATCAGTGGTACTCAGTAAAGTAATCGACAGTCCAACAAACGATATCGATAACATTAGCTACGATCAGTTATTCTCAGAACGCCTGAACTTTACCAGAAGAATGATATGATTTTGAGACTGATCTGTTTCTGGTGAAGTACGTATGTTTCAGATCACGGAAATTAACTTGCAGCGCGTGCACGCACGCACGCACGCACACACACACACACACACACACACACACACACCTAACCTCCGTAAAACTGGCTTGTGTTTTGAGGATGACTTTGGTTAAGGCTTGAGCTAGTAGGGTCGAATTTACGCCTCTTCGTACTTAAGGTACCCAAACACGACGGGATTCGAACCCAGTCCTTTATATGCTGCTAACCTACGCCCAATATCTGACCTACAATAGACATCGACACGACCGTGGCATTCCGTTCCATATACAGTCCTTGACAGCTGTAGTTGGTGTTACAAATATAGAACGGCATATATGTAATGTCGTGTTTTCGATTGAATATTGACCACCCAGGGAAAGAAAATAAGTAAATGATAGATGTTAATACTATATACATTACTATCAGTCTTCCATGTGTTACAGTTATTAAGTACAGTTTGTTTAAAGTACAGTACTATCTGACATGTCTCTCTAAAGTAGCCTATGCCTTTGGGCAAGATACTAAGTCTAATTTCCCCGACGTGAAATGTAAGAATTGCATAATAACCCCTTGAAAGAAACTTCCGATGGTGATAACATCTTTCCAACATTCCAGCTAACACCAATAATACGTATCAGTAACTAAACCCGGATTTCTCGAAACAAACTTGAGTTTGAGATATTTCTCAGCTGATATTTCTCCCATGGACTCAGTGCTGTAACTTGAGTAAAATCTTAACTGAGTTTGAATTGAATTTTTACTCAAGATATAGCACCGAGTCAATGCGAGGAAATCTCAGCTGATCCACAAAAATCTCAATCTGAGAGAGAACCTTTGGTGTTCAAGACGTTTTGACACAAAACATGTCGTGTTGTCTGTCTTTAAATTATTGTTCATTGATCATGAAGGTCCCGCAGTTCTACGTCATTGTGACTAAACTATGGGGGCATTAGTATTACCAGTGTTAGTCAGTATTAATATCAGGTTAACTTGGTTCAGAATGCGCAGTAGTTCAGAGGCGGCCTCCACATCAAAGAAATGATAATAGGTAATACTGCGTTCATATTTAATCATAAAACCTGCTTGAAAGGGTGAATTGTATCCCGGTTGATGTCTCTATCATTGCTCTGTGTAGCTGACGCCGTGTATAGTTGATTCAATCATCTGCGTCACTCATAGTCGGTGACTTGCCCGACTAACGAAATAAATGGATTTCTTATTTATAGATTAAAATTTGAAAAGAGTCGCATTAGATAAAAATTACATCTTAGCCATTAGTCGTGGTTACTGGAGCGTAACACAGAGGGAAATGTTTTATTATTTTCTTTATATATATATTTAATTCTACACACGTCAGTAGATTTTTAATGCTATTTCTAGTTTTGCGAATGACAGACAGACCATAAAGTGTAGGATAGCGTTCAGTATTTTGTTTGTGTAGAGTGACAATGTTGTGTCGTTCACCTATGACCTTCTGTACTAGAGTGGTGATTGTTGTAATTACTTGTGGAATATAAAGGTAATTATTGTTATTACAAATTTAATACATTTGTAAGCATAACGTTAGAACGAGATGACAAGGAATAGTAATCACATATTACAATATGAAAACATTACAATAAAAACTCTTTTGAGACCCAGGAAATAAAATTAATATCAGCTAATACAAACATAATTATATGACACAAAAACAAGAACTATGTGAATATCAGACACCGTGAGACACACTCGTGACGTTATTAATCAGGCATAATGATTTTATTATATATTAATATTGCTGTTATTTTCTGGTGTCATACACAGATCATTATAACAGACTGTAGCTCTTTATTACTTTATGTTATTACCATATATAGCAAACATATTTATTTCAAGCATGCCCTCTAATTTACGTCAGCCCTGGCCTCCATGGATCCATGGTAGCGTCTAGCGCGTCTAGCGCGTCTAGCCCATTATCGACATGTTATTTATGCATGAATATTAAAGCAACGTATACTGCTATACGAATCAAGTACGATGACACAATTGGTAACTGATACTAGTATACGAAATCAGACAAGACAGACAATTTTGTATTAACGTCTCACCTCGTATAAACATAATTAAAAATTACATCCTATATACACCAATAATTTAGTATTCTTAAGAATTATGAGAGACGATAAAAATTACCTAAAATGTAAACATTGAAGTAAAGTGTACACCATATATAGAGTAAATATTGAACAAACAGCAGCTATCACATATTCATATTTACATCAATTGTATAGTTAGCCACCTGCGGCTTTGTAGAATTAAAAAACAAATTTTGTCACATAATTTATAACATTCAATATGGCTTAAAAGTAGCGTAAACTGTTCCACTTCAGATAAAAGATCAAATTCTGGGACAAAACATTTAACCTGATTAAACAGACAGTTTCTAAAATTATCATAGGCAGAGCAAGGAAATAAAACATGGAATTCATCTTTTACACCAGTTTTACATAATATGGCATATTCTTTCTTCCAGCTTTAGATTTCCATATCTTCCAGTTTCCACACGTATCGATGGACGCCATCCCGCTTCTGAATATAGTAAATGAGCTGCCATATTTTTTCGATAACGAAATAGATAAATACTCCTCAATTTTATATTAATTCTTAAAAGTTCTATACTTTCTCAGCTTTCCAGTATTTTTCTCAGTTCTCGTAATCCACGAAGATTTAAAATGTTCAAATAAAATGTCAGATATGGTACTTAGTAAGTTGGCATGCACATCGTAGTTATAACTTACCAGTATATTTTGCATTTTAAC